>JALIZH010024209.1:0-27733 GCA_030522465.1 Rhipicephalus appendiculatus
GTCGCTGCAAACAAGGAGAGCTCTTTTCACGTGCGCTGTACACGACTTCTCGGCTTTGAACGCCTCTGACACGAACACATAAGGTCACTTACTACACATTCGCCAATATCAGTGAATTTTCGATACTACTTTACGCAATCAACTTAAAGGGACCTAAAGAGCAAAACGATTTCTCGTACTAGTAAACTGCTCTTGAACGGTACCAACAACACCGCGCTTGCGGCGAGAAGACGCTTGGTCATGCCAGGACGGAAATGGCACGAGAACACCATCACGGGTGACCGTCGCTGAGACCTGGACTCGTGTAGCACGGCCGGCAGAATACTATCGTCTTTAGATGACATTTGCAGCGAAGCACGCAGATACACGGTCATTTTTTTTTTCATTCTCTGGGCAAAAGTTCACCGAAATAAATAATTTGTTCTGGAACAGTCTGACTAATGTCATCGTAACGTAACTACAACGTGACGATAATAGGTGCTTGGAGCGTAGTGCGTTCCATGGTCTGTTTTGTTTAACGGGTTCTTGCACCCCAAACTACTTATCTTGTTTTTATGGGCCGTCTTGATGAAAACAGTGGCATCAGTAAAATCTGCGAAATAAAAGCATTTGCTACTTTAATTTATCTGCAAAATGGGTTGCCGCACCGAATGCCGCGCCTTACATCACCACTCTTTGCTGTGGGAAGCGAGGTACCATTGAGTTTTTTACTGGTCATTTTGATAGGGGGAAGTGAAAGAATACACTGCGCAACCAAGCGAGACACTCGTTAGGAGACTCTTACAAATTGCGATGGGTTTAATACTTGTTGAAAGAAGACACCAATTTGTCCATCAATGCCAATGTTTGTGCAACTCTGACATGGACAGCGTAGCCAAACAACCTAGGCGTACGGCAGCGACCTCAATGCACCATACCTTGCATTTCTGCATCAGGGGAAAATCACACAGTCTTCGATGGCAAAACACCAAGTTTTCCTGCACTGTCAACTGCTGGAGTTAGTTTCCTCACCTGCCAAGGTAAAAGCTGCTCAGTCAACTTGAGTGCCATAGCATTCTCTGTTCCAACGAGTTCCATTAGGCGTTCCTGCATGGACCACGTCACTGCTGTTCTTTGGGGTCTCAACCTTTCTGGCATCCCTAGAACTCCTTGTGGCATGTCGTGGCAAGAAACGGGGCATAGCCCGTCAGTTCTTAGTGGTACCTCACATTCAAATGCCTCCAGTCGGAACAAATTTTCGTTTTTGGTACGTTTTCACCTTTCATTTGCAAAACAAATTCGTCTGCTCGTTTGTGTGGCACTAAACTTGTTGAAAGAAAAACCGCCAGGCCTACGCGGAACGCGCAGCAAAGTAACAGCGTAAGCTGGCAGAGCGACTTTTCTAGAGGCTTTTTTTTAAATACTCTTGAGACAACTACTACAAGCAGACTTGCATGGTACCCAGTATGCCATAAATCGCCATAATTTTTCGTGTAGTGGGGAAGCGTCCACTGTGACCTTACTCGTGATTCTTCGGAAAAGCGCGGTAGCCGCTACACACTTGTAACGCGTTATGTGCTCTTTGTTGAAGCTGTGGCTCACGATGATGGAGAATTATGCCTGAGGCTTTTGTAATGGTTTGGAGCATTGAACGACCCACTCGTTAGGCAATTTGCATTTTGTGACGTCTGGTTGTTACTTTACATTTATAAAACACTTTATTACACCTGTTAACTCGATTCCTTACCCGACGTGAAGCATGCATAGGATCAATTGGCAAAGCAGTTTGAAGAAGCGGCGAAGCTCAATGGAAGAGTGCTGGCTGCCATGCATAGGGCCCGGGTGCGATTCCTATTCTGTCCTAGGTATTTTTTTATTTATTTCGTTTTTCTTATTTCGCGCCATAGTGGTTATGGACAGCTGCAGCGGCGGACAACTACGGCTCACAAACACCCTTGTTTTAACAAAACTCGTAATTCGGCGAGATGGTGCATATTTGACGGGAAATTTGAGCGCAAATCCCAACATTCACAAGAACGAGACAACAGGACTAGCGCTACTTTCGGCCTTGTTGTGACCTCACAACAGCTTTCGCTGTAAAAATGCAGACCACTTGCTGCAGGAATGCCACCATGTAGTGCAGAGTTCTGGTACAGAATAATGTAATCTGCTTTTGATTTGAACCAGATTAACGAGACTGAGACCTCACTTGATGAGTAAAATACCCTAATGCCAATTATTTTGAACTTGCATGTTCAATAATTTCTGCTTGCATGCACCTAAATTATTTTTGCCCTGATCTCAGGACGACGTAAGGAACGCACTTCAATGTAAAATTACGTGTGAAAAACTTCGGTATAGGAGGCTTGTAAGCTAGCAATGGTGAAAGCAATTTGAGGTCTCACAGGTTAGTATTATGCTACGATCGAATGAAACACTCCATAAAAATAATTGTGGCACCTTTACCCACTCAAAATACTGGAGGCAGTTTGGTACTAGCGCTCGCAATACAGTCTTCATAATGCATCATCGAGCTATAACAAAGCATTACACCGTTAACAACATTCGCCAGTACACGCCTTCCATGCTACATCTACTGCAGCGACGCTGGTTTCAAAATAATTGAGCACGGCCCAATGTACCAAATCATCTTGAGATTGGTCTGTTCAGTAGCACTAAAGCTTTGAAAATATCTGTTCGAATGTCTTTTACGTTTCAAAACCCGTGTACGTTTTTGTGAAGTCATGCGTTTAAAGATATGATTTTGTAAAAATGTGGCGCCTAAGCTTCGTTCCCTACACATAAACGTTAACTCAATAGCTCACTAGCACGCTGGCATCTCTGCGTGAAATAATGAATCTGTATTTAAATGTTAGCGTTGCTCTAATATCAAAGTATTCGCAGTTGCACGTGGAAGTTATGCGTCTACATGTGCCTTAATAACGTCCTATGCGCGTTCGCCTTCGTAACATCCTTCAAAAAACCGGCAGATCCCACGTACTGTGGGAATCGATGTGATGCGAAGCAGCCAGCAGGGAGCAAATCATGCTGTACATAATATGCATGTCATTATTTACATGTTAGGACCTGTCATTTGTGTTCGTCATACAGTCACGTCACGCAATACAAATTTTGGTGTATATCAAGCTAGCGAACTGGACGCAAGCGCACCATGAGCGTGGCATATAAATGGCACTGTAGATGACATGCATGCCAAGATTTCCATGTTACCACCTGCCACTTATGTTCGCTTAATTTTTTACCTCGAATCGCAGCGAGAGGCGAGACCAATCTGCCTCCGTTTCGCATGCGTTCGTATTCTCGCGCTCTGCGCATCGTTCAGACGCCATCCGCGTTCTAGCGTTTAAATTGACGGACACTTTCTCAATTCCAAAGTGTGGTCTTCGAACGCCTGTGCCCACTGAGACGGGGTCGGTCAGAATGGAACGTGATGCGCGCGTCTCCCTCCTTACATGATCAGAGACGCTGGGCCCAGCGACGCTACGCAAGCAAAGCGCGAGGGCTGTTGAGTCCAACGCGACCGGCGTCCGTCTGCGCGCCCCGGCGCCCACCTGGCACTGTGCCAGGGCACGGCTGGAGGGACGGACGGACGGACGAACGGGCGGACGTTAGCATGAGACATCAAAGGCTTTCACCTTAAAATTTGGTGTATATCAAGCTGGCGAAACGGCCACAAGAGTGTCATGAGCGTGGCATGCAAGTCATGTTGCACATGTCATGTCATGGTTTGCATATTACCACTTGTCATTTATCCTCGTCATACAATCACGTCGCTGAATACCAAATTTGGTGTATATCAAGCTAGCGAAACGGCCACGGCAGTACCATGAGTGTGGCATGCAAGTCATGTTGCACATGACATGTCATGGTTTCCATATTGCCACTTGTCATTTATGCTCGTCATACAGTCACGTCCCTCCATACCAAACTTGGTGTATATCAAGCTAGCGAAACGGCCACGAGAGTGTCATGAGCGTGGCATGCAAGTCATGTTGCACATGACATGTCATGATTTCCATATTACCACTTGGCATTTATGTTCGTCATACAGTCAAGTCACGCAATACCAAATTTGGTATATATCAAGCTAGCGAAACGGCCGTCAGCGCGCCATGAGCGTGGCATGTAAATCATGTTGTACATGACATGCAGCTCATGAGTTTCATATTACCACCTGTCACTTATGTTGGTCATGCAGAAATGTCTTATCGTACGAATATTTGGATATATGAAGTTAAGAAAACGGCCTCAGGAGCACTATGTCCATGGCGTGTAAATCATAGTTTTCATGACAAGTTAGTCATGATTTTCATGATATGACCTGTCAGTCCTGTTTGTCCTACAGTCATGTTATTCCATACCAATTTTGGTATAAATCTCATTAACGATACGGCCAGGAGAGCACAAAGTCGTAGGCGGCTAGATAGATAGATAGATAGATAGATACGCTCAAAGTCGCCGAAGTTCGCTAAGAAATGCTTCGCATTTAAAAGCAAGCATTTCACAGCGGAGAAACGAATCAGCATTCGTTAGTGCACTTTGCGTTGTTTGTGTCAGTAACACATTTGTTCAAAATTGCTGGGATCCTCAAAATAGATCAATCGTAATCTTTGACTAAAGGAGGTGTGTTCATAATTGAGCTGTTTTGGATACTGCCTTTTATGTAGGGAAAACATGCGAAATGTTCGCCCGGGCGAGATGGTGAAATCTTTAAGGCTATAGTCATAATGCATGAAAGAAAAATGGAGGCAATCTTGCAAGACACACCCACCGAATTCTTCATAATAATAAATTATTAAGCTACAAAACTGGCAGTGAGCGTATTTTAGTTCACTTAAAAAATCACTCCATTATTTACGCGCTTATCATGTACTTTGATTTCATGCATGGATGCACTCACGTTTTTACAGAAAACGTAGGAAAAGAACTGACAGATCCCAAGTACCATGGAAATCGATGTTATGCGAAGCATGCGGCGGTAAGTGGACTGGGTTGCAATTTTTTTCTTGAGCGATACGTTACGAAATGACGCTTAAGATACGTCGAAATGTTCAACGCACAGACATATGTTGAACAGTCGCATATGTTTCATATAACCAGTTGTTTACAGTTGCGTAACGATGGCAACAGAAACATGGGTATTACAACACCAGAAGGGGTAAGCTGATATGTAGCGCTTGTGCTTGCGAGGATGGTAGCCCTGGATAGTGCTACGTAAACCAACCACAGTGGATGGCGCTTAAGTATACAAAAGACGTTAACCCGACATGACTCCTTCATAGGAGCACATTTGTAATGATCTTAAAAGGAGATAGCCAGCATTGCAGTTACAATTGACGTTTCACCAACATTACGCCTGCATAGGGTCTTTTTCCAACACAGTTTCGAGACTTGACGTGGGTCTGTGGTAGCATACTTGATTGCCACGCAGAATGCTTGGTTTCGATTACTGCTGGGCTCTGATTTCTATTCTTTGCAATCGTCGGGTCAACGCCAGGGATGTCAGTTTTTCTTAACGCTCTCGCATTTAAACGAGCAACGTTTGGCCTCGCCATTCCTGGGAATATATAAACCTGTGGCTCATACCCGCATATCGCGGCCCGTGATTTACGGGTATGAGCCACACGTGTCTGGAGAAATGAATTTGACGGCGTGCGCGACAGGATTTTCAAGTTATTTAAGTCCCGACCAGCCAGACATTTTCGTCAAATGCTCTTACCCTCCCACACTAACCTTGGTCGGCCTCAAGTTTAGGAGGTGATCACGAGAGCACCCAGACGTAGGCGGATAGATAGATAGATAGATAGATAGATAGATAGATAGATAGATAGATAGATAGATAGATAGATAGATAGATAGATAGATAGATAGATAGATAGATAGATAGATAGATAGATAGATAGATAGATAGATAGATAGATAGATAGATAGATAGATAGATAGATAGATAGATAGATAGATAGATAGATAGATAGATAGATAGAAACACAAAAGTGCTTACAGTACGCAAAGAAATGCTTCGCATTTAAAATTGAAGGACACTTTGTACATTCCAAAGTGTGTTCTGCGAAAGCTTGTCACCATTGAACTGACTATGCCATGCCTTCTTTCTTTTACACTATCAGTGGAATGGCACACTAACGGAGTTTGTGCGTGTTTTCTTGTTTAATTTTTTACCGCGAACCGCAGCGAGACGCGAGACTCATGTGCCTCCGTTTGCATGCGTTCGTATTTTCTCGCGCTTTGGGCATCGCGCGGACGCCATCCGCGTTCCAGCGCTTGAATTGACGGAAACTGTATCTTCCAATGTGTGTTCTGCGAATGCCCGTGTCCATTGAGACTGGGTCGGTCAGAATAGAACACGATGCGCGCGTCTCCCTCCTTGCATGATTGGAAACTCTGGGTCACGGTGTAAGATCTGGGCACAGTGACGCTACGCAAGCAAAGCGCGAGCGCTGTAGAGTCTGACGCGACCGGCGTCCGTTTGCGTTCCCGGCGGCCACCTGGCGCCGTGCCAGGACTGGGACGGACGGACGGACAGACTTACGGACGGACGGACGGACGGAGGGACGCGAGCATGAGACACTAAACGTTTTCGCCTTAATAGTTCAGTAACGAAATGTGAACGGTGGTCATTAATCGTGTGTGTCCAATGGTACATTCATTGAATGTACAAAAGAGGCTCACTGTGGATGGGAATGCTACAAACGTAATAAATCATGCATTTTAGGTTCACTACCCGCAACAGAGAGCAAAATACTTACATATAGTAGCAAGTACAAATACACACACAGCAGCAAGGACAATGTGACGGGCAATACCCATTTCTTTAGGCGGCTGGTGCCCCGTGTATGAAATATCTCAGCCAAATCCAGTTCAGACGTTAATTGTGCAGCATTTATACAAGCTCTCAAGTAAAAATTTATTCCGTTCCCCCCGTTGGACCGCACTGATTGGCGTGAAGAAGGATCACGTCATCTTTCCGCGTCAGTAGCACTGCGACTTGAGATATTGAAAATTGAAGAATAAAAGTATAAATGTCAATTTATTCCGATGATTCACAGCGTCACTGAACATGTCTCCCTAGAATCTACCTAAAGTTTCAATTTATTTTTCACTGACCACTAATGATCTCCAAAACATTATGTAAAAGGTGTGAGCGTGCAATGACGTTTCAATGTTCTTTTCTACAGAAATATATTGTAGTGAAAAATGCAAAGCTTCTAGTGCTAAATGGCGCTTTTCTTGCTAACAGGAACCTGTGCGACATTCTTATGTGATATTTTCGATCTGGGCAAACTCAAATCAACATAAATAAAAAAAGTCAGTTTCGCCACAAGGCGAAGCAAGGATTGCGATAGCAACAAATTGGAATGTCAACAGACGAATGGCAAGCAGGTCGAAACGTGCAGCGCGCTGCTCACGCACACATGACGGACGAAAACAACACGCACAGGACGTGAGCGAACTAACAACTTCACAGCTCGACATTTACCGCTCTGCTTAAACTAAAACGACGCACGAAACTTATTCACAGGCAGAGACGAGCGCGAACTAACAAGTGTCGCAGTTGTTACTTCACTGTTTTGAAAAGCGTGCTCTGTTCGCAAACGGCGGGACTGCAGCGAGCGAACTGACTTTCGCGCGCTCGTTAATTACAACGCAATCGTTCCGGCGAAACCCCAAGACCAACAGGGCTGGTCAGAAGTTCCCAGGCCACTATTCCCTGTATTCCTATGGAAGCGTGGCCTGGGAACTTTGACCCCCCCCTGTACCTCGAGATAAGCACGCGCGCGCACGGGCGTCTACCCCCCACGGGGCAAAGTATACGCGTGGGAGATGAGCGCATGAGCACGCGCGTCTCGACGATGGGGGCGCCGAGCTAAAGCCCCGCCGAGCGCGCCCTTTGCGCTATCTCGCTGGTAATGCCGAAAACACGCTGGAAACACGCTGCATATAAAAAAGCTCGCCGTTTAAACGTAGAAGGACGAGCGCTTTCGTGGCTCAGCGGTTAGCGCCGCGCGCTGCAGAGCGACAGGTCCCTCGTACGATGCCGCGCGTCGGGAACATTTTTCTGAATTATTTTTCTTTGTGGCTTTTATAAATATCTAGATACATTTACATATATGAGACATGACGGCAACGGCGACGCCGACGGCGAAAAACAGCCGATAGTGTGCATATTATTGCTGTCGCAATAAAAATGCTCGCACCTTCTCAGCAGTGGTGCCAAGCCTGAAGGAAGTGTGGAGCTGTGCACTCCAAGTTTCGATCTGCTTGCCGCTCTTCGCTTCAAATGCCAATTTGTTGCTATCGCATACATTGCTTCGTCCTTGCGGCGAAACTGTGAGTTTTTTTTGGAAGTGAATATAAATTACTGTGGAATGTACAATTGCCACTTAGAGCACTCTGAACAAGTGATGACAATCTTACCTAAATGCGTAACCTTCTAGAAGAATCCACAGAACATAACCATTCAACGGCCGTAGGGAACATATTTCCCACCAAGTTTAAACACCTCTGTCTCCAATATTTTGCGAGTTATCTACCCTGAGAGGGTATCTACATGTGAAGTGATGTTTGAGAATCAACTGGACAAAATTTTAGTGACTTCAATGCAAGCAGCTACGAGGTGCCTCAGTTTTTATAGAGTTCATACGGGATGCCAGAAGGAAACGTTCTTGTGCATCTCTTGAACACTATTAACGAGGTATGGACAGGTAGCCTCATCCCAGATACATGGCGCCACGCGGAGGTGATCGCTATTCCAAAGCCAGGAAAAACTCCGGATAATATCGCTAACCTGAGGCCCATATCCTTAACATCAACTCTGTGCAAACTGATGGAGAGAATACTTGCGACCCGTCTCACATGGTGGCTTGAGCGGTACTCCTGGTACCATCCTGCGCAAATTGGATTCCGCCCCCACTTGGGCACTGAAGATGGGCTGGGACACCTTTCTTCTATGGTACTCCTTGGAGGTCGCTCTCGTCGTATTCGAACTCTATTGGCGATGGACATCCGAAAAGCTTATGACCATGTCAGTCATGAAGCAATTGCTGCAATCTTACCGTGGCTTCACCTTCCAAGACGCGTGTGCAAGTTCGTCGAAGCCTTCCTCTGTGACCGAACTTTCTCTATTCGCCTGGCTGGGCATGCAGAAGGTCTGTTCACGTCACACCGTGGTGTTCCACAAGGTTCAGTCCTTGCGCCAGTCCTTTTCAACATTGCCCTTCTTCCATTGGCATGGCAACTGGCGGGAATACCAGATATTTACTTCCTGATGTATGCCGACGATATTACTGTGTGGACAGTCCACCCAGATCTCGACCGCCAAGAACAAGGACTTCAAACGGCCTTAGATGTGACTTATGCTTGGTGTGGCCATATCCGGATTAGAGTTATCGAAAGAAAAAAACAGCATTCATGGCCGTAGGAAAACAAGCACGGGCGCCGTGCACTTTCAAGCCGACCTATTCGCCTCTTCTTCAATCTCGAACCTGTACAGGAGGTCTCAACTCTTCGTGTGTTGGGTCTCGAAATTGCTCAGAATGGTTCTGCGTCCCCATGGGTCAAGATCGCAAAGCAGCGCGGGGCAGAGACAATTCATTTGATACGTCAGATTGCCAAAAAATCGGGCGGTGCACGCACCACAATGGCACGCCACCTTGTCAAGGCTGTACTTCAGCCACGCCTTGTATACCAAGCCCAGTTCCATCATCTAACAAAAGCAGAATGGGCCCGTCTTGAAAGTATTAATCATGAAGCTATGCGTGCGATCACCGGGCTTCCGCGCATGACGATGGTTCCGAATTTACAAGCAGAGGCACAACTTAACACGATTGATGAATTGGTACATCAGCGGCGTTCTGCACGTGCACTAAAATTGTCAACATTTCCCACCGTGGCTGCGTTAGCTCGATACATGGGATGCGCAGTACCCATTCCCATCGTTTCGGCCACTACTCCTCCGTGGCACCACGTACAGCTCACGGATAACAAGCCACTTGGCCGTCTTCATCGTCCGATTCTTCGCCAGGCGACAGCGATGGTCTCCCGTCTTAATCGCACCGACAACACACCAGGTATCCTTGTAGGATATGTTGATGCCAGTATCACCAATGTCATGGTTCACACCGCACTGGTGTGCCCAAAACTACCCCAAGCAGGACAAACATGCACGTATGCAGCTGACCCTGAACCACCGGCATACCTTGCTGAACTCGCCGCTCTACGGGACGGCCTTAACGCGTTGAGGCGTTTTGTTGAAGCAGAGCGCTACTCCCAAGCTTGTTCTTCGCACCGATTCAATGGAAGCAATTCGCGACATCCGTCGCGTGGCCCGATCGACGGCGCTTTCAGATGTCATTCATCAGCTGGCAAGAAACATCGGCACAACGATACGCATCGAATGGGTTCCACGAGCGGCAGTGTCTGGTCAGCTGGAGGCGGATTCTGCCTGTCGGTCACCTGCCATAATTTACCCGCTGCCGCAATTCCCCGAAGATAACTGCGGAAAACTGCTACGTCAAAGGAATGTCTCCGACGCACCACACGAGCACTCATACCACCGTGTGGTTCTGACCTCCCTGGTGGGCTTACTCGCTTAGAGGAGGTGGCGCTTCGGAGACTTCGAGTTGGAGTTGCTCTTACGCCGGCAGTGACCGCCCACTGGCCGCAACACTACCGCGCAGCGTATGGAACCACATGCCCTTTTTGTGACGCTCCTATAACTGCAGTAGACGTGACACACTTGTTCTGGACGTGTCCAGGCCTAGAGCAAGCACGCCTTCGTCATCTCAGAGCTACCGGTCACCGTCCCGGGCGGCCTCCGGACTTACAAGGGTGGATAAGAGGACCACTCCACCGATCCTTGTTGAACTTTATGCATGAGTTCAACTTGTTCGTTTATGTATGATGAGCCTCTCGTGTTATGCACGTTTATTATGCCAAAGGGCAGTCTTTCGAATTAAAAAAAAAGGTGCCTCAGTTTCCGTTGGAGCCACCGATACTTTTTCTCTCTGAGCGGGAGTTGGTCGCACGGGTTTTCACCAGCTGCGATAATTCGTAAACGAATGTATTTGCCCCAGTGAAACAGGTCAGTAAATGCATTTTCTGAATGTCTCAAATGTAGAGCTATTATGTCGTCCACTTTTAGATCCTAATTTAACGAGGAACTCAAGTTATTAATATTTGAACAGTTATTCTGTGGTGGGAATATACTTCCCTAGGGGCCTTCCACGATGCCAATCCACAGAATGGATTTTCTCTTTTTCTAAAAGAAAACGTGCTCGACAGGTGAAGAAGCACTAGATTTGCACTTTTTTTTTACGGGATGATGTAAACAACTTTTGTGACAGCGAGGAAAATGATGACGAGGACGAACCATTGTGTACAATTGCTCGCTCGATTGTTCATGCAATACACATTGATCCTTCGACTGCAAAGCAAGGCGTTGGCTACTCGGACAATTTTTGAAGGGATGCAGCAACGCATATGCCCTGAAGGCCTTCCGAGATGACCGAAAAAGCTTTAGGTGTCCCTGACCAAGTGCCACTTTCACCTGTTCTACATTTTCCTAGAGGACAATGACCCTTCAAACGTTGATGGTGTCGTTTAAGTGAACAAAACGACAAGATGGCGAAGATTGTTTGCTCTACTTGCAATATTCACGTTCATGCCGTACCATGCTTTCAAAAATTCCCCCCACTGGTGCGGTTCTGCCAAAGGCCCATAGGGAAGTATAGTCCCATCCTAATAATTTTAATTTAGCGTTGTGTAAGAAACCTTTTTCACGTTGCACTGTGTTCTTTGGATAGTAAATAGCGTTTTCAAAGAATCTTGCATGAGTATTTGCCATAGATACCTTATGGGCGTTTAAGGGATAATAGCGACGGAACAGCACAATGAAAGACAAACAACTGAAAACCTGTTTGCCTATGTGGTATCATTGTGCTTTCTGTGCCACTTCCGTAGTCGAAAACTTATTTGGTGTTCTGTGATCTCATGTAGTAGCTAATAAAGCCTGTTTGTGTGCTATGGACTTCACTAGGTTAATGTGGCGAAGCAAAGGCGGACCATGGAGCGAGAAAGACTGAAGAGCAACGCAAGCATCGGTAGGCCGAGTGCGAATCCACCGAGCTTCAAGTTATCGCCATCCAATGGACGCGCACAATACACATTTAAGCCGAAGACGTGGCCAAGACGTGTGTACCAGGTTCACGAATAACGCGCTTGGCCGAAGAGTTGCAACACGAGCAATGCTGAGAAATGAAATAGACCTTATACGCATGCGTAGCCAGCCTTCTCATAATGAAACATCACAATAACTTTTCCTTCTCTGCGTTACTAGGCAGACTAGCAATGCTTCTTCAGTGCAACCCCCATCGCCATGGAGCATACATCCTGCAGAGCTCACTCTGTCGCCTTGTTCAAGGCACTTCCGACTTATTGTCGTGAGTCGAGTTTTAGCTGAAAGTCAGACGATTTATGGAGTACAGCCTTTCGCACATTCTGGCAAATTTTCTCACATTAAGGTGGAATAAGGACAAGGGTATCCTTTTTAAATGCGAAGCATTTCGTGGCGAACTTCGGCGACTTTGAGCGTATCTATCTATCTATCTATCTATCTATCTATCTATCTATCTATCTATCTATCTATCTATCCAACTAGACGCCTACGACTTTGTGCTCTCCTGGCCCTATCGTTTATGCTATTTATACCAAAATTGCTATGGCATAACATGACTCTACGACGAATATGAATGACTGGTCAAATGAACTTGTTATGAAAAGTATGATTTACACGCCATGGCCGTAGCGCTCCTGAGGACGTTTTTTTTAACTTGATATATCCAAAAAATGGTATGATGAGACATTCCTGCATGACCAACACATGTGTTAATGTGAAAATTATGACGTTCATGTCATGTAGAACATAATTGACATGCAACGCTCATGGTGCGCCGATGGCCGTTTCCCTAGCTTGATATACACCAAATATGGTATTGCGTGACGTCAAGTGGTCACATGGAAACATTAACGCCAAGTGGTCACATGGAAATCATGACATGTTATGTGCAACATGACTTGCATGCCCCCTCATGGCACGCTCGTGGCCGTTTCGCTACCTTGATATACATCAAATTTGGTATTGTGTGACGTGACTGCATCACGAACATAAATGACAAGTGGTAATATGGAAATCATGAAATGTCATGTGTCAGATGACTTGCATGCCACGATCATGGCACGTTCGCGGACGTTTCGCTAGCTTGATTACACCAAATTTGGTATTTAGTGACGTGACTGTATGACGAAAATAAATGACAAGTGATCATATGGGAATCATGACATGTCATGAGCGACAAGACTTGCATGTCACGCTCATGGCACGCTCGCGGCCGTTTCGCTTGCTTGATATACACAAAAATTGTTATTGCGTGACTTGACTGTACGAAGAGCATAATTGACAAGTGGTAATATGGAAATCATGACATGTCATGTGGCACATGACCTGCATGCCACGCTCATGGCACACACGCGCCTGTTTCACTAGCTTGATATACACCAAACTTGGTATTGCGTGACGTGACTGTATAGCGAACATAAGTAACAGGTGGTAACATGAAAATCTTGACATGCATGTTATCTACAATGCCATTTGTATGCTACGCTCATGGTGCGCTTGCGTCCAGTTCGCTAGCTTGATGTACACCAAAAATTGGTATTGCGCGATGTGACTGTATGACGAACTTAAATGACAGGTCCCAACGTGTAAATCATGACATGCATAATATGTACAGCATGATGTGCTCCTGGCTGGCTGGTTCGCATTACGTCGATTCTCACAGTGCGTTGGATCTGCCGGTTTTTTTTTTTTAGTTTGAGTTGTATAAATATTGATTTCACTTATTTAGAGGAAATATTCCTTCGTACCACCATGGTATGTGAATATTCAACTAGTTCGTGTTCCTAGTCTTATGTCAGCTCTTGGATATAGTTTATTATCATTAGGAGAATAAACTAGAATGTATGACGCAGAAAGGTTCATGAGTTTGGAAAAGTGAGCTTTGGACGCATATATCACATGTGTTCAAAAGTCGGCGAAGTGCGACATCATTAGATATGAGTTTGAGTTTTATTAGATATGAACTGCATTAGATATGAGTTTTGTAAACGCTTTTTTTGACGTCTATTTTCTAGTCGTACTGAAGAAAAAGCTATTGTCGGCATTTAGAAAATTGGTTTCGGCATTTACTTTAAATTCATTTCGGCAGTTCCGAGAATTCATCGCCCTATTGCAACCTTTTCATTATCGTGAGTGATACACAAAAAAGAGAGCTCAACGGATTCACAGAAATAGCTCCTTATGGGCAAATCATAGATGTATCTAAGGTAAAGGAAAAATGTAGCCTTTATGGAGGTTATACAGTAGTCGATTTCAAGCATGAGTTCAATGATTTACCGGAAATTGTGATCTATGTCTTTCTAAGAGCAACATTCACTTAAGTGCAGTTTGCAATGCCAAATACACACAACTTACATTTTGTTTACCATATTGGTCATACTCTAAGCCTTCTTCAAGTTCTAGTTTCTTCTTGTACAACATGTCTATGAGATCCTTATAATGATACGACGCTACCTGCAGCTTGATTCAACAGGCAATGTACGTGAAGTGCTGCCACTTCTTTTCGTGTCCTTAGCTCAGTTCTTCGCCGCGGCAGCAACGGCCTTTTTTGTATCAGCATTTCGTTAGTTCCTTCAAAACTACCATAAGTAATAATTATACCCCATGCCTCTTTCCAGAGGCTTCGGAATGTCCCCGGCAGCGGTTAGAATGGTAATTCAAGACAGAGAGCAAGCAACCACAGGACCTTCGCAGACCTCCACTGCAAACTGAACCTGGCAGCTTTAAACATAAGCGCTCTTAAGTAAAGCTAGGCAAGCAGAGCTTCTCGGGAAATCAACCGATGGTAATTAAGATATCTCAGGTTTAACTAAAGATGAGAGAACTGGTGATGCATACACAGGGTTGAAAAATATCCTCATTCTTGGACAAATTCCACTGGGCTCTCGAATACTACTCGTCACCAGTGCATTTCTGGGGATTTCGTTAGGGGTGTGCGAATATTCCAGTTTTGAATTCAAATTGAATAATACCTAATCAAATAATTCGATTCGACTTTCGAATACCTAGTATTCGAAGTTTCGAATAATTCGAATGGACGAATATCTAAAGCGCGACAAAGGCAAATGGTGCAACTTCGTTAAGGTGTGGGGGGTAAAGGCGACGCTAACGTCGTTACAGAAGGCCTTTCGATAAAACTTTCATGGATATAGTGGTTCAAAACTGAGCACATGTTTAGTTTAAAGGAGATTATTTCATTTGCGCTCGTTATGGCTCCAGCAGAAAAGGCCAGAAAATAGTATGGAAGACTGTCAAATTGCTAGCTTCAAAAAAATAACCACCACTGAGCTGAGACCTTATAGACAGGAGGTTAGATAATACTTGAATGAGCTCCTGACCCCAAGACGGACGATCCTTAGCAATAGTGGAAAGCGCACAAAGCTGCAGTTTATTCAGGTATTGCCCAAATTGCTTTGCGAAACCTTCTCATCCTTGTCACTGATGCACCGAGTGAGCGCATGTTTTCAACTGCAGAAAACACCGTAACATCACGGCAAGAAAGTTTAAACCAAGGTCATGTGGAATAGCTTATGTCACGGCATGACAATTTGCAGTCTTTCGATGGCGGTCACTCACCACGTTATGTGCTCGAGGACATGAGCAGTTGTATTTCTTAGTTCTTTCTTTCAATTTTCAACAAAACCTTTGGTATTCAATATTCGATTCGATATTCGACATTTTGGCCACTATTCGCCACTATTCGATTCGAATTCGATTCGAGATGAAATTTCACTATTCGCACACCCCTAGATTTCGTTCTACTACTAGGGCTAGCCAGTATGCCAGCAACTAGCAGCACAAGGGTTAATTCATCGAAAACTTGATGCACATCGACGCTGAGTATTGAAAATCAGCTTTCCGCAATCCAGACATGTCGTGTAAGAGCAGGATGTCAGGGTTTGATTCTTGCTTGCACCGAACTTTGCGTATTATAATTTATTTGAAACTCTCAAATTCGCGCTCGCCTACAACGCTGATTTTAACGCGATAGCGTTAAAGAGCTCGTTTCGCAGAAATTCTGGCGTCGGTGTCGGCTTCGGCGTTTGCGTCGGCGTCGTTGGTTGAGAGCGAAAAATCATCATCTTGTCCGAGACCGAAAAATCGAGAAAGATGCAAATAAAATAAATAATAGAAGTTTCCGGGTCCGAGTGAGGATCGAACCCGGGCCATCTGCGTGGGAAGCAGGTGTTCTGCCACACTGCCATGCCGCTGCTTGGAAGTACAGCAAAAATAACTTCCTCTGCTTGGAAATGCAGTGAAAATAACTTTCATGCTTCGAAAACGCAAGCGTCCTTTATATAGGCGTCGCAATATAACATGTAATATTCCAGGAATATTGCGTGGTACAAGCGTACATTGCCATCGGGCGTCAGAATATGTGACTATCATAACGATTTCGTAGTTTAAAGCCGGTCACCCATTACAAACGGCACACACCTTGCTACGCGTATTGCCTTAACACCACGTAGTGGGTGCATAGCAAGTATGCACTAAGTGGTTGAAGTAGGCACTCGGGACAGGATATCGCTATCGCGTTCAACTCTTAAAGGCGAAGATTAATGGGTCCCCCAATATTTGTGCTCCTTCGCACTCGTTCGCATCTACAGTTTTCATAGTTGCGGGGCATATATCGAAGAATGAACCAATAGGTCCAACTCTAGATATATTCATGTGCAGCACATATGACCCGAAGGTGTGGAATTAAAGGTTTTAAATACCAGACAAATGTTAATGTATATTTCTGCACTATATCGCATATATTAACGCGATAGCGTCAAAGACGTCGTTTCGCAGAAATTGTGGCGTCAGCGTCGGCGTCGTTGGTTGTGAGCGAAAATATAGCATAACCAGCTGTAGCATACTGAGCGCGCGCTGGTGCGAAAGAGCAGTCTTCTGATGGATGACCTTTCATTGGTTATCTACAACTAGGGTTGTGCTCTTACAAGTCACTTGAAATCACCGCGTGCCTGCGCGGCGCACGGTGATTTCATTTTTATACCCCCCTTACACATAGTCACTCTAAGGCAAACGACAAAAGCGTATCTTCTTCTGACAATGTTTCTTGTAGGGAAAGCAGATCCACCATCTACTTTTCCAACGTAAATGGCGCTCTCGCACAAAGCGTCCACCACTCAACAATGCAGTCTTTCGACGAAGGCCTCGCGGGTACCAGCCAATCCCCTCTGTGACGTTTTAAATATACCTGACTCCCATGAATGCACTAATGAGGCAATGATGTCACCCTTTGTACGCGTGCATCGAGTCCCTATCGCCGCCACGTTGAATTCCAGCAATAGCCTTCGCTTTTTATATTGCCGTGCATTGTGCTCGTCACAGTGGGTGCCGTCAACAAAGGCAACAGACGCGTGTTTCTTTAAATATTTTTTTTTGTACGGCTGAATTGCCAAGCAGCGCTCCTTTTTTTCTGACACTTTTTTCAGCGCTCATTTTAGAAACCGTAGCTGATCGCAGAGGCACTTAACAACATAAAGAACTTATTGCCGCACCATGTGTCATCTGCGCAATGTCCTTGTGCAATGGGTCCTGCAGAACAACGAAAGAAGCTAACTTCAAATAGCTGTACTTTGCAGTAAAAAGACGGCCCGCTCTGTCGAAAACGACTGCCCGTTCTCCGTACAGGGGCAAGAGAAGGATACGTCTCCGGCCAGCAATCAGACCTCCCCACGCCGTTTATGGCCCTGCATAACAAAATATCCTTTCATGTTCAAGACGTCCCCACTACAAAGACGTATTTCCAACACGTCCTCATAGCTTCATTCCGAGCCTGTGGTTAGTCAAGAATGATTACTTCTTCGCGGTAGAAAAGCTCAGCTTTATATAGCAGAGCCCGTTAAGCAGCGCGTCGCGGTGGCGCAAAGTGGCTATGCAATGCACGGCGTCCATGTTTCCAAGGTATTTCTGACAGTCATGTACTACGCAGCCTAATAAAGGGCCGCCAGAGGTAAAGAATGCCTCAGTATCTTCCTCGCCGTCCGCTCCGGAAAGTGGGGTTATCCTTTTATGGGGCTTTTGCCAGTACAATTGATTTTCGGGGCACTGTCTGCCATTTTCATACCCTGCTTGCGCATCGGGACGATCAAGTAGTCGGCTGGAATTTCTTGATGATCAAAATTTTCTTGGCGCTGTCGGGCGAAATGCCCAGTTGTTGTATGCCACTGGACTCAAAACATTCCAAGAATGGTTGAATTATCGAGACTCAACGAGGAAAGTTGTTTGCTTGGCGGACAATAAGCGCGACAATTGGCAGCCTAGAAAATTCAAAAGGATATCTATGCCGTTTCAGTAATACGGCATTTCCGCGGAATAATTGTTTGTTCAGTAGCAGTTTCGGTGCTTGAGAGTGGAGGTGACTCAAACATATTTTCCTTTTTGACTTGACGTTTGAGAGAATGTTTCTTGAAAGAAAAAAAGACGGTGCTTTACGACGTAATTTATCGGTAAGGATAATAATCAGCAGTGAGTTTGCAGCGGCGTTGGGCGAAATGCACGGCTGATGTGCGCAAATCAGTCCAAGAATGGCTGGTGACTGATACATTTTTCTAGACAACCCCGCAAAATTTTCTAGGTGGCAACGATCAAGTACGACAAATGGCAACTGCAAGAAAATTTTTATATGCCTTGTGTTTCTGTCTGCAACAGTTGAAACGCAGCCAATTTCGAACAACGCGAGGCAGCGCGTACGTGAACCTGCATCAAGTCATAGTGAAGGGACATAATATGCATACAAGAAAACTATGTGCATGAGTTAGCTACTGTGAAATCACGTTTGATGTATTTTGCCGTAATTAAGATATTTCTGTCATTCTTGTTGGCCGTTGAGATGTCGAATGTGCTTTTGTGTTTTTCCCTCACTCGTCATGGTTAGCCACATAGCGAGATTGTCATTTGTTTTTTTTTTTTTAAATGTTAATGAAAATTATCTTAGCTTATGCTCTCAGGCCACAGGAGTTCTGCTAAAGCGTGTGAAATATAACGCTAGATAATAAAACATGTGTAATGAAGAAGAAGTGGACCCTGAAGAGCTCGGCAGCCGGATCGTCAGCGCTGCGCAAGAGAGGCTCGTGCTGGACGTTGTTGGTGTTGACGCTAGCTAGGCCTACGATCCTATACTGTCTCAGAATACAGTATCTGTTGACGAGAACGTGTCTCAGCGCTTTATTAGAATTGGTGGAGGTTGCTAGGTCTCCTAAAAATCCTGGAGTTGCGCAGCCGGACTCTACCTGCGGCCATGACCACCGAATCTGGCACAATCCCGCCGCTCCCTGCTGCCCAGGCCACCGCATGCGCCGGCGCGATCCGTCAGCGGGACCCTCCGATGTTCAGCGGCACTGATGACCACGACGTCGACGATTGGCTCTCTATGTATGAACTCGTGAGTGTCCTCAACAAATGGGATGACGCCACGAAACTGGCCACCGTTGGTATTTACCTAACTGGCATTGCTCACTTGTGGCTTCGGAACCACCAGACCGATGTTCCGACCTGGACGGCGTTCAAGACTAAGTTCAGCGAAGTCTTCGGCCGTCCTGCTGTTCGGAAGCTTCGCGCGGAACAGCGCCTGCACTCGCGCTCTCAACAACCAGGCGAGACATTTACGAGTTATATTGAGGATGTCATCGACCTGTGCAAACGCGTCGA
The DNA here is from genome assembly GCA_030522465.1 of Rhipicephalus appendiculatus. Lineage (NCBI taxonomy): Eukaryota > Metazoa > Arthropoda > Arachnida > Ixodida > Ixodidae > Rhipicephalus > Rhipicephalus appendiculatus. The sequence continues at coordinate 19,850 of JALIZH010024209.1, forward strand.
TGCGACCATGGCCGAGGCGGACAGGATAAAGCATATCCTGAAGGGAATCGACGAGGACGCATTCCAGATGCTGATCTCGAAGAGCCCGGGTACTGTCGCTCAAGTTATCGACCTGTGCCAAAGCTACGACGAGCTTCGCCGACAGCGCATTGCCACTCGCCGCCCTGTTCCACATCAGGAATCGTTGTCCGGCTTAACTCCCTCGCAGGATCCCGTCCTTCTCTCGCAGATTAAAGCTTTTGTGCGCGAAGAAGTTGCTCGTCAGCTCTCGCTCATCCCCAGCCTGCCGGAGCGCACTACGCCGCTCAGTCCCGACATACAGCACATCATACAAGACCAGGTGTCCGAGGTTCTTCCACCAGAGTTGGCGCCACCAGTCACTGCACCACTGACGTACGCCGAGGCAGCGGCACGACCACGACCACGACCACAGACGTTCCGAGCACCGCCTCCGCTGTCTACTCCTTCTTACGCCATCACGCCGCCACGACCTCCAGTCTATCGAGTCACCAATCCCTGGCGCACACCCGACAACCGGCCAATCTGCTTTTCGTGTGGCCTACCCGGACATGTCGCACGGCTGTGCCGCCGCCGACCGCTACATTCACGAGACGACCCACGCATATCTGACTACGACCACACCTTCACCTACGCTTCAGACCACGAGTTGCCACGTCCGCGCCGAAGTCTTCGACCAGCTCATGACCACCGTTCCCCTTCTCCCCGTCGTCAATCGCTGTCCCCGATGCGTCCACGTCCACCTGCAACCGACTCGGAAAACTAAACGGCGCAGTTCCCGTGGCAAGAACTGCGTCACCGTCACAAAGTGCAAGCCCTCTTCTTTCGCCGCCAAATGTTATTAATGTCGTTATTGAAGGTGTATCTGTTCTTGCGCTAATTGATACGGGTGCCGCAATATCTGTCATCACCGAAAAACTGTGCCGCTCAATTCGAAAAGTGATGACCCCTTTCTTCGGTCCGTTTCTTCGCACTGCCACAGCACAGCCCGTCCAGCCTGTGGCGGCGTGTACTGCCAGACTTCTCATACAGGGTGTGCCCTACACAGTCGAGTTCATCGTCCTTCCGCACTGTTCCCACGATATTATTTTAGGTTGGGATTTTCTGTCCCGTCACCAAGCAGTCATTGATTGCGCCCGTGCAGAAGTCGCCTTCTCCTTACTTGCCGACGCTCTACCTACCGACGGTCCGGTCGCCTACGCGAAGTTGGTTATCACTGACGACACCCAGATCCCCTCCGCACGCTACTGTCTTGGCATCTGTATCATGTTCCGCTCCCTCCAACGCTCTTGCACTCTTCACGCCTTCCGCTGCCTTCGTTCATCGCCACTTCTCCCCGCTCCCAACCGCTCTACTTACCCTGCAAGGTGGTGCGACCGAAGTACCTGTGGGCAATCCGTTCCCATTCCCGATTACGTTGCTTCGAGGTGAATGTATCGGCACCATGGAACCTTGCGAAACCGTCACTACGTTGGGCGTTCCTGATGGTTCACCAGAGGTCAACGCCCTCTTCTGTAGTCCCCTGACTGGCACATCGGCTGGCGACATTTTCAACCATGTGATCGACGATGGTCTCAACCCGCAGCAACGCAGTGACCTTTTAGGCCTTCTTGACAAATTTCGCCCAGCTTTCGACAGCCACAGCACTTGCCTAGGCCGAACATCGACTGTATGCCACCGGATCGACACTGGTAATCACCCACCACTACGGCAGCGACCATACCGTGTATCGTCAACTGAACGCCGTGTCATTGATGAACAAGTTGGTGACATGCTTAAGCGCGGCGTCGTTCAACCGTCAAACAGTCCGTGGGCATCACCAGTTGTTTTAGTTAAGAAAAAGGATGGCACGATACGCTTTTGCGTAGATTATCGTCGTCTAAACAAGATAACGCGAAAGGATGTTTATCCCTTGCCCCGGATCGACGACGCCTTAGACTGTTTACAAGGTGCAGAGTTCTTTTCCTCGCTTGATCTACGGTCTGGTTATTGGCAAGTGCCTATGGATACAGATGACAGGCCAAAAACTGCATTTATCACGCCGGATGGCTTATACGAATTTAATGTGATGCCATTCGGCCTCTGCAATGCGCCGGCAACATTTGAGCGCATGATGGACACTATTCTACGAGGCCTCAAATGGAATACATGCTTATGCTACTTGGATGATGTGGTGGTATTTGCGCCCGACTTCCCCCACGCACCTTCGTCGCTTGGAGCAGGTTTTACGATGTCTCGCTGAAGCTGGCCTCCAACTAAACTTAAAGAAGTGTCACTTTGGGGCACGCAAGCTGACCATACTCCGGACATGTCGTGTCGAAGGATGGCGTACTCCTGATCCCGCTAAGCTACGTGTTGTTAAAGATTTCCCGAGACCAGCGTGTTTAAAAGAGCTGCGTAGTTTCATTGGGCTTTGCTCATACTTCCGCCGCTTCATTCGCAATTTCGCCTCGATTATGGCCCCTTTGACAGACTTGCTTCAGGGAGACCCCAATCTATTTAAATTCAAGGCTCAAGACAACAATTACGTATTTATTGCTTATCTTTACTGCCGACATGTCCCCAAGGAATTTAATCCATGATTACTGCATAATGACTTTCGAAGCAGCGTGCTTCACCGTGGAAATCTTCCCGAAGAGCAGCAATGCGATGTAATATAATTATTTGAACTTCAATTTTGCTCGACACCATCGTTCACAAAAATTGTAAAGCTCATTCAGACTCACTCATGAAAAAAAATTGAAGGACACTTTGTACATTCCAAAGTGTGTTCGGCGAAAGCTTGTGGCCATTCGACTGACTATGCCATGTCTTTTTGTTTTGTCGGACGGATGGATGGACGGACACGAAATGACGGATGGACAGAGGGACACATGGACGGACGGACACGGACGGACGGACGGACAGAAACGGATGGATGGAGACGGACGGACGGTCGGACAGACGGACACGGACGGACGGACGGACGGACGGACGGACGGACGGACGGACGGACGGACACACGGACGGACGTACGGATGGACGGACGAATGGATGGACGGGCACGGTCGGACGGATGGACGGACGTGAGCGAGAGACATTAAAGGCTTTCGCCTGAAAAGCTACGAAACTTCTACGAGAAGTCTTCAAGAAGCAGACGTGCACCTTGGGTGTTACGATGAAAATTCTTCTTTTGGTTCGTAACGGCCTTCTATGGCTGAGCCACTGAGAGTCTTATTGTTGTACAAAGCCGTTGGTGTAACAAACCAACACACCAATCATTTAATCAAGAATTAAAGTGAAAACTATATATGTACACAAAATTACACTTATTAAAAAGTTCACTGCACACGGTAAACCACTCCCAATTACAACTAAAACGTAAGTTCAATGGTCTAAAATAGATAGTCTAGCTCTAACGTGGCTGAGCGGGCCGAGCCGAGAAGAACCCAAGTTCAATCTGACCAACACATGGATGCTTGACTGGTCGAGTTGACGTGGGCTGGCTGGCGACAACGATAGAGCGGCAGCTGGTGGGCGAGACGTTGAGATGCCAGGGGCAGACGGGGACACGGACGGACAGATGGACACGGACGAACGGACGGACGGACGGGCACGGACCGACGGATGGACACGCGTGGACACGGGTGGATCGACGGACGGACGGACGCCGGACGGACGTGAGCATGAGACACTAAAGGCTTTCGCCTTAATATATTTTGTCCCTCAAGGCTCCCCGCGAACTCAGTCACACCAAAATTTTTCCCAAGCGGAGTCACTCATACTCATGCTGACTAATTTTTTTCTCAACCGGACACACTTGGACTCAAGCTCACCGCAACATTACAGTCATATGCAGACTCAGGGTTCGACTTTACTGTGAATGAGTTAACTCATGAGCCGGCGTGTAACTACATTTTTCTACAATAGGGTCAATGCTCTTTAACGTCAATATCACGCGTAAGCGGGTCCACTACTTGGCACTTTTTGATCCTGTACTGTTCAATACGAGTCGTCAGGGGTTGCATACCAGTAACGGCATTTTCATCGGAAAAATTTATTCGGAGATATTTTTCTCAAGAAGTTCTCCTGAAAGAGAATGTGTAGGGAGGTCACAGCACCTCGCCCGCCCGTAACTTACGCCTCTGATCAATAAATAGTTAGTTGGCGTATTAACGCTAATGCGTTAAGTGGATGTGAATAGACGTGAGTATGCACGCGAGCCAATATATGAGGCTGATAGTAATGCTGAATTGAGTAGTTATCACCATAGGTCAGCAAAAAATGTGGAGCCTGGCAGACTTACTCAAGAAATATATACTGCGCTTGAGGCTCACTCTCACTTAGGCTCCGTAAAATTTATTTCATCTGGATTTGGACTCAATCTCACCAATGTCTTAATCATTCGGGCTCACTAAGATACAGACTCCCGGCTCAATCTGAGTCTTTGGGAGTCGACTCATGAGTGAGTCAGCCGACCTATGGACTTTCTGGACTTTTCTTTCTTTATATTAATTGTAAATTCACCTTCATGCTCTTCCGAGGTATACGTTTCATGACTCGCCCAGTGTCGCCAGCCTGCTCACATGAATACAAAAGCCAGACAGGATTGTTGGAGCTAATGGGAGAAAGATCCAGCCATGATAGCGTTGAGTTTTCCAACTGATTGATTATTATCGCGCTGTACCCGCCGCGCGGCCGAAAGCCAACGTTTTCCTTGACGGGCGCCACACGCTGAGGCGCTAGAGGGCTCCGACCCGTAGACCATGAACTATAGGAGTCGCCCAGTGAACGTGCTTGGATGTGGGCATCAAGACTGCTTGATCGAAACTGCGCGGACGCGAGTGTGGCGATATATGCAGATTGTTGTCGATCGGCAGCCAAGACGTCTTCGCGGTGTTGATGTCAAGAGTGAACGTCTTCGGTGTACGATGAATTACGCGAAACGGGCGATCATAGGCTGGTCTGAATGGTGGTCAGATTTGGTTGCGCCAAACGAAAACATGGCAGCAGTGATGCAGATCCTGGCTGACGAAGATAGACTGGGTGTGTCGGTTGGCAGGAATTACAGGAGCAAGGTCCTAACATGTGGTGCTCAGCTACCAAATGTAGTGGAGGCATCATGTGTTGAAGGTAGCGACGGCGGCTCGAAGAATTCTCCTGGAAGACGCAGGGAAACGCCGTAGCCTAGTTCGGCTGATGAACCACCAAGATCAGCTTTAATGCTGATCGGACGCCCAGAAGTACGAATGGCAGCCGTGAGGGCAGCTTTCAGATGTCGATGAAGCCGTTGGACCATGCCATTGGCGGAAGGAGGTACGCAGTCGTGTGGATGTGCCGAATGCTCAGGGTGTTGGCAAGTGCGGTGAATAGGAACGATTCCAATTGACGACAGCGATCGGTCATGACGACTGAAGGGCATCCAAAGCGCGAGACCCAGCCGTTTGTGAAAGGCTCAGCAACTGTCGGTGCTGTAATGTCGGAAATTGGAAGCGCTTCCTGCCATCTGGTTAAGCGATCCACACATGTCAGTAGGTAACAGGTCCCATATGATGGCGGAAGAGGGCGGACAATGTCAAGATGGACGTGGGAAGACCTTGCGTCTGAAGGCCGAAAGGGGGATGTTGCCCTGACAGTGTGACGGTGAAATTTAACACGCTGGCATTGAAGGCAGGTTAGCACCCGGCGTCGGACGTCCACAGTGCTGCTTGGCCAAAGCAAGTGCGAGATGAATAGCTCATGGGTTGCACGCACACCAGTCAGTCGAATGGTCCCACGCTTTCGCCCCTACACACTTTGGAATGTACAAAATGTCCATTTTTTTTCTCTTACTCCTGACAATATTCGCGTATAACCGAGGTGGCCCGAATTGGCTTCGAGGGTTGTACCACTACGTGCAGAAACTCGTTCGCTCCTGCATTGATTGTCAGCTCTGCAAAACTTGAATGCACCATTCGAGAGCAGGTCTTTAACCCGCCTTGCCCAGACGGGCCATTGGAATACGTTGGCATCGATTTTTAAGGGCCACTTCATCAAACGTGGGCTGGTAACCGCTGGGCCATCGTCGGTGTCGGCTATCTCACGCGATACGCCGAAACTGCCGCCCTCGCAGCGGCTACAGCACGTGATGTGGCTTCCTTCCTACCAGGGTTGCCAGGTCGAAAAGACAAGAAATAACCAAACAATTGGAAAAAGTAGCCAAAATGTAGCCAAGTTGAGCCAAGGGCAGTAAAAGTAGCTGGAAGTATCCACGCATAATTGAAAATCACTTTCACATTTTTATTTGAGACTAAATGCAAAAAGCATTTCAGTGAAAATGTAAATATGTTCTGCCTAAACAATTAAAAAGCCTAATTACTGAGATTGTAGCACAAATTGTTGACTTCAGCCATCTCTTCAAGCATGATGATGTAGTGTTGCACTGTGGAAAAGATTGACTCTCTCCACGCGTCTTGCATGACTTTTCTTGAAATGACTAGAAGTTGAGATAATCAAAATGAGTACGGCATGATGAGTAAGCTCAAAGTCTCAGTTACGGCATTGAAGCATAAAGTGATGCCACTTTTGCAAAATTCCTTCCGTGATGACGAATGTAGAGTCGCAGTCTGTACTAAGCCTAAGCAACGATACTAAGAGTTCGTCAGATATCCTGGACGGATTGTACGTTGGGCGACTTGATGAGACCTTCTAAACAAAGCGCTCAAAATGCCAGGACACAAGAGTCAAAGGCGACTATACAAGCGCGCACTAACAAGTGCTGTTAGTGAGCGCCTTTGCCTCTTGTGTCGTGGTTTTCGGTGCTCACTTGAAGTGTCGGATATCCAATTTATAATGTCGACAAGTGCAGAGCGCCCTCCCTGGATACAGAGCGCTTTCATATTCATTCCCAATTTTGGTTTAAAGCCACGTTCAGCAATGGGTGATCTGGAAAATGAGGCCCCATGCAACACTTCTCACCGAATCCTAACAATGCATACAAAAGCATTTTAGGGGCGAAGCTCCTTAGGGTGTGGGTCTGTCCCTCCTCTGAAGTATGTAGTAGTAGTAGGTAGCCACGTATAGTGGAGTGTACCCTCTACACGTGATAAAGATGACGATGACGCCTGATGACCATGAAGAATAAGCGCGTTCCAGTATTGTGGAATGTACCCACTACATGTGATAACGATGATGATGACGATGGTGAGCATGAAGTATAAGCGCGTTCCAGACCACACATTCTCTTTCTGCCATGGATGAAAACGATACTGGAACCACCTCCCTCCATTTCACCGACCATAAAGCCGTTATAATGAAGGGGTGAACGGAAGCCACGGCTTATGTAAACGGTAACCACGACCAACGAAGAAACGAAAACAAAACGGAAAATCATGGCTCACGAATAAAATATAAATTTCTTGTATATATACACACAGTGTTTGTCACGTCTTTGATGATGTACTGGGCGAATTTTAAGGAAGATTCACGATTTACCAGATTACCTCCGAGCTTCGCCCACTCATCATCATTCACCCTCGTGGATATGGCGTGATTTCTGCTCATAAGCGAGGTACCCGCTACACATCTTTTTTAGATGCGGAACATCTCTTGCTCGGGGCTATGTCCCGCGGCGTCGGCGTCCGCACTCACACTACGCATGCGCAGCTCTCCTCCTTCCCCTCTCTCCAACAGCTGTGCGTCACTCTCTCCACTGCTGTCCTACCACCTGCTTGCGCTTCTCCTGCGTTTTCGCTTCTGCCTCGCGGCGCATGCGCTACTCTCCCCTCCTCTAAGCGGGTAGAGCGCTGTGCGCGTTCAGTGCAGCGTTTGCTTCGGTTGACTCCGCTTGACTCCGTTGATGCTTCCGATGAAGTGTGATAGAAGCAACAGACCCTTCAGTGAGTGGGC
>JALIZH010024212.1:0-13927 GCA_030522465.1 Rhipicephalus appendiculatus
CATTTAATAATATTTTACTGCTTTGCGACAAGAAAATGTTGGTAGTGCAACTACAATAGCTCCATGCATGTGTTGTAACGAACTATACGTACATTGCCACGCGCGTTTCTTATTTTCATTTTTGTTGTACTCGCTTTTCGCCCACAAAGACTGTCCGCATGCTCAGCGCAAGTTTCACGATTAGTGTAGATCGTCGTGTTAAGATTGCGCGCAAGACCGGAACACTCGAACCTATTCCAGAGCTTGCGCGACGACCAGTGATAAGGGTAAAATGTTCGATGCGTGATGTATAAAAGCCGGTGCGTTCCAGCGATGATCAGTTGATCGACGGCCGACGCTCTGTTCGTCGCTATCAGTGACAGTGTGTATTGCTGTAATCTCACTTTCTGTTTACCGGCCACAAGTTCGGCAAAATAAACAGTTGCATCTTGGACATACCGACTGCTACTACGTCAACGTCACCACGAAGTGACATCTGGTGGAGGTGTTTTTCCTTCATGTTCCGGAAACCCCCGTCAAGCCGTGAGCCCAGCCCACATCGCGGAGAAGACACCAAAGCCCCCCGTGCAGCAACGAGCTAGCCGCATGCTGCAACGCTTGCAGCCAGAGCACGGACTCCTGCCGGAAAACACCAGGCAAACCAATACTTCGACCTCAACCGCAGCGACGATGACAGCCCCTGTGACGCCTGCGCGCATCCTTCTCCGGCAGCCAAAGGAGCCGCCAACTTTCCGCGGTTCATCACACGAGGACCCTGGAAACCTGGCTTGAAAAATACGACCGTGTCGCCGCTTTTAACAACTGCAGAAACGAAGAAAAGCTACGGCATGTGTACTTCGCCTTGGAATGCGCGGCTAGGACATGGTTTGAAAACCAAGAGCGCATCCTGACAACATGTGACGTTTTTCGCACCAGGTTCCTGGCCACAATCCACCAAACAGCGTCAAAGAATTCCTCTCGGAAGCGACGACGATTGAGAAGACACTAGAAATGCGCACCCGTCAGTACAATCGTCGCCTGACTCCAGACAGCGCAGCTGTTCAAGCCCTTGGCTCTGAACATCTGCGCGAAACCATCCGCGCCATCGTTCGAGAGGAGCTCCGGAAGCTCTCTTTTCCACAGCCAGAGGTGGCGTCGATTGCTGAAGTAGTACGCGAGGAGATCCAGCAGTCACTTGGTGTTGCTCAGCCAGTGCAGCCGCAGCCACAGGCTATCAGCTACGCTGCTGCGGCCCGCCGTCACGCTCCTCCGCCGCGCCCACGTCAAGGCGCCACTCCGCCGCCGTTTTGCCTCCAGACACCTCCGCCGCCACCGCCGACGTCATACAGCCCGCCAGCCGGCCGGCGATACACGCCGAGGAAGACTGACGTTTGGCGCGCCCCTGACCACCGTCCACTCTGCTACCGCTGTGGCGAGGCCGGCCACACCTACCGCCGTTGCCAGTACTGACAGATGGGGCTACGTGGTTTCGCCGTCAACGCCCTTTGTCCACAGAGGGGTGAACGACCACAAGACATCGCCGACTACATCGCAGGGGCTCAGTGGAAATGCCGACCACCTTCCCGCTCGCCGTCGCCCGGCCGCTACGTGTCACCGCACCGCCAGCAATACACTAGCCCAATCCGGGGCCGGTCGCCTACCCCGTATCCTGGAAACTAAGAGCAGCAACCGAACGAAGGTGCGGTTGCTGTACGATGAAATGTCGAAGACCTTCCGCGGCCGCCGACGACGACAACGAGAGGAAACCTGCAGACCTCGACGCGAAGCAGACGAAGCCCTGCCGGCGAAACGTCGCGGACCGAGGAAGACGTGACGACGCTACATGGAAGCAGCGCAACAAATCGACGCAGCCGTGACCCAACGCCACGACCTAACTACAACGCGAGACGACGAACTAGCGACCTCAACGTTCTTATCGACGGCCACAACGTCACCGCTCTCGTCGACACAGGGGCCGACTACTTTGTGGTCAGTGGGCCATTTGCCGCGAAATTGACGAAGGTCAAGACCGCCTGGGAAGGCCCTGAAATCCGGACAGCTGGAGGTCACCTGGTAACGCCAGTGGGAATCTGCCCAGCGAGAGTCACTATTAACAACCGGATTTATCCCACAAGCTTCGTAGTCCTACAGCGTTGGTCGAGAGATGTCATCCTCCGTATGGACTTCTAAAGGGGCCCGCCAATACTGTTCAAGACCTCATTGTTTTACATATTTTACTAGCGGGTTGTGTAGACTGAAGGCTGAAGAAATTAGTGCGGCAAAAACGGCAGTGATAGGGGCATGCATTCCGAAGTTATTCAGCCTAGACAATTTAAAGTACAATAAAATGGACGCCTGCCCTCAACTCGATTTTTGGCGGGGTCACCTGACCACGTTTCCCTCGCCCTGTGACGTTGGATGACTCGCAATGAAATGAACTCAAAGCTCTTACGTACCAAAAGCTTGCATGCCATATTGCCCGTTAATTCCAACGTATTGAGACGTCGTTGCGAAGGTAACAAAAAATGTGGTGCTTGAATAGTGAACCGCACTTGCGAAACAAGGCAGCTCGCGAACGCCTGTATAATTTTTTGTAGTTTTAGTGATCTAGTTGCGACGGCGTGTGTGTCAACGCTCTTACATTCAGTTTCTTCAAACAACGGCGCCTGGAGCGTTCCCGGCGCGTTTCCTCCAGTATCGTGGCGTTCTGCGCATTCTTTCGCGGCGCTGCAGTTTTCAAGTTCAAAAGTTCGGAGAGCTTTAGTCTATTCCGCGTTCAGTGTGTGTGAGAGAGAGAAACAACTTTATTGACGGCACAGCGAGGACTTTGAATTTAGCTTTACGGTGGTTCGAATGGTGGTGGCCAGTAGCTCGCCACGACCTTTTGAGCCCAGTCAATAACTTCTGTCTGAAAAAGTACGCTAAAGAAAAAAAGAAATGCAATAATATTCTGTATTTTGATGCAACGCCGCAAATACATCTAACAGTATACATTTATCCAATCACAGGCCTGCGCCATCCATCGTCATTTCCGCCCGCAATAGTTCTGGCGAGCGCCACTACGTGTTGGTGCACCGATGTTTTGAAGCGTTACAGGGCCCCTTTAAGTCTTCATGGTGCAGTCATCCACCTGAGATCCGAGTCGATAACACTATCCACAGAAAAAGCACTACCGCCGCACACGCTGCCAGAAAAGCGCGCCTTGAATGTGCTGGAAGGCTAAGTCACTCTTCCCCCCTCGCACCAGCGTCATCATTTCCGTCGTCACTAAAGACTCAGCAGACCTGGAAGGTGTCGTTGAAGGTGACCAGCACCTAGTCATCAATCGCCATATTTGTTTCGCAAGAGTATAGCTGAGCTGCGTGAAGGAAAAGCAAGAGTGATGCTCGCGAACTTCAGCAACGAATACAAGCACGTGAGCAAAGGCACGACGGTCGCCTACATCGAAGCAATTGTGGAAGCCAGCAACGGTCTCGTCCTCGCCGAGTCTACCGAACATGCTATCACGAACCAAGCCCATCAACTAGCTTTCGACGTCAATCCGAGCCTTCCGACGCATGAACAAGAACAGCTCAAAGCCCTGCTCCTGCAATACAGGGACTGCTTTTCGTCCTCGTCAAGAGTTCGACAGACCCCAGTCGCACAACACCGTATCATAACAGAGGAAACTGCCAGGCCACTTCGTCAGAGCCAGTACAGAGTCTCGACGCGAGAAAGCGAGGCCATAAAGAAACAAGTTCTACGAAATGCTACGCGACGACATAATCCAGCCTTTAAAGGGTCCGTGGGCGTCACCCGTGGTGTTAGTGAAGAAGGATGGGACCCTACGTTTCTGCGTCGATTACCGCCGCCTGAACAAAATAACGAAGAAGGACGTGTACCCTCTCCCACGGATAGACGACACCCTGGATCGACTGCACAACGCGAGGTACTTTTCGTCAATGGACCTCAAGACCGGCGATTGGCAAATCGAAGTCGACGAGCGAGACCGAGAGAAGACCGCGTTTATAACACCAGACGGCCTCTTCGAGTTCAAGGTCATGGCCTTCGGTCTTTGCTCGGCGCGTGGGACGTTCCAGCGGGTTATGGATACAGTACTGTCAGAATTGAAGTGGCAGACATGCCTGGTGTACCTGGACGACGTCATTGTGTTTGCTTCAAACTTCGACGAACACCTCCGGCGACTTGACGCAGTACTTCAAGCAATCAAAACCTCTGGCCTCACCTTGAAGCCTGAAAAGTACCGCTTCGCATACGAGCAGCTCTTGTTCATGGGTCATGTGATCAGCAAGTCTGGAGTACGACCAGACCCGCAGAAAACAGCCGCCATCACCGCCTTCCCGCCACCCACCGACAAGAAGGCCGCACGGCAATTTCTCGGCTTATGCGCCTATTGCAGACACTTTTGCAAAAACCTTTCACGGATCGCCGAGCCACTAACACAGCTCACGTACACCGACCTCGGATTCAGGTGGCAAACAGCGCAAGTAGAAGCAGAAGTAGCTTGATGTGGGCGAGTTGGTGTAACATACTGGAAGAAATAACGTTAAAGAAATAACGCTAAAAGCTCAAAAAGGAAAGGCACGCGGGTAGCGAAGAAAGAGTAGCCGATAAGAGCAGGGTGCATGTTATCCCCTATTGGCACAAGGTCTCGCACAGTTTGAAGAGTGTTGCTCAAAGACATGATGTGAATCTCGTTTTCAGTGCACCGTGCAAATTGTCCAAGATTTGTCCGATGATCAACAAAGTTAGACTGGACGCCTGCACCAAGAAACACGCGGTACAGTACACGCAATGCAAAAAGGATGTCGTCTATGAAGTGCCCCTAACATGCAACAAAGTATATATAGGTCAGACAGGGCGGTGCTACAATGAGAGGGCGCGGGAGCACCACTGGACTGTAAACAACAACGCGGGCGGGCATATGGCAGAACACTGTAAGCGCTGCAACTGCCGTCCAATTCTTAATCGGAAAAGATTCTTGGGACGATCCGGCGATAGGTTAGAGAGGGAGATCCTCGAGGCGTTTTACATTGCGCGCGCGAGGGGACAATTCCCAGACAACGCAAATACAACGTCAGGACGTCCTCAGTATGCCTCCTTGAGGACATTATGACGACCTCAGAACGTCCTCTTATGGTACTAGAATGGCACTAATCCAGTCCTCTTGTCCGTACTCATAACAACCTCAGCACGTCCTCAAAACAACACTTCAGGACTTTTTCAGTATGTTTTCCGAACAACCATTGTGCGGCCGGTTCGGTACTGTAGGCTGTGGTATTATTTTGTACTACTACTTAGGATTTATTTCTTTTCATGGTATATACATACAAATAAGGAAAAACACCTCTGTGAGGTCTCGTGTTTGTATACTGTTTCAAGCAAAGCAACAGAAACATGACAGTGCTCGACTATGACAGTAAAACAAGCAAAGCTTGTTGACTGAAACTCATTTATTTTAACAGTAATTAGTTACAACTGGTTATAAGCACGGCTTGGTCAGGCACTCGACCCGAGTATAGTCTGAAAAAAAGAAAGGCAATATTAAGGCAGTCAACACAACTTAACCGCCCATGTTTGTAACGTTCCTCGAAAGTTTGACGCAGTGTCCTCGTCACCCCGTGTATCGTGCCCAATGCACTCATTAGTGTTAGAGGCTCCGCAGTGACAGCCTACCAGTGCACTCGACTTGGGCATCGAGTTGACTTGCCCGAGGTCCTGCCATGTGTCAGACGCAGACGCCAATTCCTTCACGCTGGGATTAGGCTGCTTCGAAGCATAATTCACCGCGATCGGCTGGTGTTCCAGCTGCTGCTTCGAAGCACAATTCACCGGGATCTGTCGGTGCCGATACATCCACTGGAGCATCAGTGAGAACGTTGAGCAACCCGGTGCACCCATCAACACGGCAGTTGACGTCCCATCGTCGTCTACGAGTTACACTCTCACACATATCTCACTTTTAACTATACACAAACAGCCAGGGAGATGCGGTTCGCACAAAACCCTTCCATGCAACATCCCATCTTAACAGTCAGTTGGCTTGGAATGGCTTGACTACTTGACGACCCAGAACGGCACCTCATGGTGAATGTTGCCAGCGGCTAGTTTGTTATTACGCGCTACAGCGGCGTATATTGACTAATGAATTTAAGGCTGCGACTTCTGAGAACACAATATTTTAAATGAACATTTCGCAATACAAGTTTCGATACCCGATTGATTACGTGTGTTTCATTAAGTGAAACACGTAATTTGAAAGTTTTCAACTAAAAGAGAAGCAACGAGGCGAAAATATGCAATAACTGTATGAAACGAACGTGCAGAGAAAATTTTCACATATGATATGCCTCTACTTGGTTCGAAAAGGACTCGAGGAATTATATCTGAACGCTCAGTGCATTACTTTTGTCATCCCCAAAGGTCCTTGGAAGGACCTTTTCAGGACAAATTGTTGTCCTCAGAAAGTACTCGAAAAGACGTTTGGCCCGGCGCTCAGTGCATGCTTTTGTCATCCCCGAAAGGTCCTTAAAAAGACCTTTTCAGGACAAACTGTTGTCCTCAAAAAGCACTCGAAAAGACGTTTCCGGGTCAAACCAGCTCGTGTCGTCCTCAGTAAGCACCAAGGTCGCCGAAAAATGTGCAAGGACGATAGTACCATTTGAGGACGACCTCAGGACATCGAGTGTTCACTGGGTTGCATTAGTTGCGCGTCAGTAGCACTCCAAGAAAAAGAAATCACCTTCATGTCGCGATAGAGCTTGAGCACGTGTTGATGATGACGTTTGATTGTTCCATGTATAAGTATTAGTGTTTCCTGAAATTAATTTCAGTTGTTAGTTTGCGCCAGTCTGTTGTACGTGTTCCTTTTTCGTCCTCGTGTTGTTTGCGCAACGTTATTTCTTCCAGCAAGTAGAAGCATTTGATGAACTGAAACTACGTCTGCAGACGCCTCCGATACTTGCGCATTTCGACGAATTCGCCGATACGGAAATTCACACCGACGCAAGCAGCGTAGGACTCGGCGCCGTCCTTGTGCAGAGGACAGATGGCCTGGAAAGGGTTATCAGTTATGCTAGCCAGTCGGTATCTAAGGCAGAAGCCAACTCTTCCACAACAGAAAAGGAATGCCTCGCCATCATGTGGGCGACGTCAAAGTTTCGCCCCTACTTCTATGGAAGGCCCTTCAAAGTTGTGAGCGACCACCACGCCTTGTGTTGGCTAGCTAACTTGAAGGACCCTTCAGGTCGTCTCGCAAGATGGAGCCTGAGACTTCAAGAATTCGACATCACCGTTGTTTATAAGTCCGGACGAAAGCACTCTGACACCGACTGCTTGTCTCGCGCGCCCGTCGACCCGCCGCCTCAGGATGGCAAGGAGGATGAGCTCTTCTTGGGAACTATAAGTGCCGACAAATTCGCCGAACGACAGCAAGCCGACCCGGATCTTAGGGGCCTTGTGGAGTACCTCGAAGGCAGGACCGCGATTTTTTCGGAAGGTATTCAAGCGAGGACTCACGTCGTTTTTCTTGCGAAACGGCGTTATCATAAAGAGGAATTTCTCGCCACTTCGAGCCAACTACCTTCTCGTGGTGCCTTCAGCATTGAGACCAGAAATCCTCCAGGCTCTACACGACAACCCGACAGCTGGACACCTCGGCCTTTCCCGTACGCTCGCACGAATACAGGAGAAGTACTACTGACCGCACCTTGCCGCCGACGTCGCTTGCTACGTTAGGACATGCCGAGACTGTCAGCGACGCAAGACACCGCCCGCAAAACCAGCAGGCTTCCTTCAGCCCATCGTGCCTCCTCGGCGACCATTCCAGCAGATCGGGATGGACCTCCTGGGGCCGTTCCCCACGTGGAATTGCGGAAATAAATAGATCGTCGTAGCTACCGACTACCTCACCCGCTACGCCGAAACAAAAGCCCTACCCAAAGGCAGTGCCGCCGAAGTAGCGAAGTTCTTCGTGGAGAACATCGTCCTTCGACATTGAGCCCCAGAGGTCCTCATCACCGACAGAGGTACGGCGTTTGTAGCGACAGATGGAGACGAGACGTGAGAAGACGTCGGGACGGCTGCCGACGTGGCCGTGCCGATCTCTCGCCACTTTATTCGGGAACTGCCGAAGCGGAGTGGCGGCGGCTGCCTGCGTCCGAACAGCCAGGCGCGTGAACTCGTTCTCTGGCTCGCACCTCGAGCTGTCAGCATGAGCTGCGCGAGAGGCGCGGCGCGGTGGTTGGAACATGATGATCATGATGAAGGATGATGATGACGCTACAGATTACCCCCCCCCCCCGCAGAATTGAACCCGAAATCATAATTATGAGGTCGTATATACAGAAGTATTCATGAAACGAGCCAAGAGGGTCCATGGACAGTCGTAGTCGTCAACGTACACGGACCATCATTCAGGAACCAGTAAGTCTCTGGTGGGCGGCTCTGAGTGTTGCGCAGCGGGCGAGGACGGCGACGAAGGGTCGCTGTTGGAAGGAGTGAGCAAAACGGATAATGTGTAAATCGGGAGTGGGCCGAAGAATTGCGCAGTGCAGCACAACGAAGTCCGTACACACGCAATCTGCCGTTATGCTGGCGGTCCTTGGGTACACTCGGGCAAAGGTGTCTGAAAAATGGAGTGCAGCGTAAACCTAGTACGTCCAGGCCAGCGGGTTTAGCCGTACGTCGGTGTGACCGTCGCCGGGGTAGGCGGGCGACGCAGGTGGCTCGCCGAAGGTGCCGGTAAGTTCGTTTGCGGCAGCACATTAGCAGCTGCGACTGCTGCCCGGTCTGCCGTGTAGAGCGCAGACGAGACGCAAGTCGTACGCTGTGGACAGGCGTGGTGCGACATGTCTTAGTGTGATGACGAGGCGACTCGAAGGGCGCCGATAGATGGCTGTCTCCGGCCTTTGACGACGTGTGATGCGTCAGCGTGCGCCGAGCACTCGACAAGGTGTTCGAGTCAGAGCATAGTTTACTGCTCCTCAACCTGCTACCCAAACACCTGCACCAGTGCATCTAAGCTGGACATCGACTGTGCACCACGAGAAAGACGGGCAGCCACGCTTCTCTGCGCTACAGCCAGAAAGAGCGCCGTATTATTGACCCTGAAGTCAGCGAAGTGCTAAAGTGTGGAGCCACGCTTGATTTGCGCCAACTGAACGCTTTGCGTGTCATCCTTTAACTTGAATTTGCTGTGTGTTCCAGAATGTGTGTCGTATTGACAAATATGCTACTGTGCTGCACTGGTTCGGCAAGCCGCTTTCCGGAAGTCATTTCGAAAATGTAATTTATGTTGACTCGAAATGAATGTAACCGCATTAAATTACAAATGGATTCCCAGTCCGATATTTGCTTCCTTGTGGGAACAGAACACGAATTACTTCAGGAAGAAATAAAAAGTAACATGTAATTTCAAATGAATTACAGAAAGCCGAAAAAATCGCCTTGTCAGCAGTTCTCCTCAATTAAAATAAAAGATCGAGTGCATTGGAATGCCTTTATAAACTGACGCATTTAAAGGCCATCCTACAACGATTTTCGCCCCGAAAGGGTTGAAGGCCTGAAATATTTTATTTGACTCCAAACGAAGATCTTGTATTCTGTAGGGATGCCTCAGCCGTTACGATTCAAAGCTCTTCATAGTACACACGCGCATGTCAGGAGCATTCTGGGACCATACTACAGGGTGAGGAACTTGGAAGAGACCAATGTTACCAGCAACCACACTCGTGAATGCCTTCAGTCATAGTAGTTAGTCAGCTGTACGTTCTATTGCTGGAGGAATAAAGATTGCGAAATGTCAGTAGGGACGCGACGCAGCTTTGAATTATGGGAATAACTACTGATTTGCGGATAAAAGATATGCCGTAAGTAGTCACCGTCTCGTCTCGTTGGAAACCTGTGAAAATTATGATGATATTAATCGCCATCCTAGTCACCGTATAAGCAATGAATATTTGTAAGTTACTTTCCCTGGGTGGTTATACAGGTCCCTATACGCGATTAGTTCAGGTATCGCTACATGTCCCGACAGAAAAAAGCGTTTATGAATGATGTAACGGAAAGCAGTTGCATGTGGTCCCCACTAGTGGCGACATGGCTGCACATCCATGGCGAAGGTGATGGTAACGAAAAACATGGGAACAGGTGGAGAAGGTAGCAGTATCTGTGGTCCGCTCGACTCACCGGAGACCCCTATAACTCTCTGCCCTCTGATGAGTGTATAATTTAAAGCGTGAATCCAGCACTGTCAGAAGGACTCACTAGGAATAGCCAACATTCGGCGATAAGATTTCATCCTGAGATTTTTACACCATGTATAGACAGAAAATAATGAGATAATAAATATTGCTCATTGGTTATCTGAAGCAGCTGTGATCTCTGAAGACTCCGTGTAAATCAGGCATATCTGGTATGATGTGTGCTCCACCATTCTTCATGGGTGCATTATTGCAGTGTCACTATTTTCGAAGAAGCATTCATATATCAGCTATTTGGCCCTACTGTAGTGCACACCAAAATCTTCAGTATATTACATAAAAAAGTGGGCAGAATAGTGTGATGTCAGTCATATATATTTAGGTAGCACGAAGTTCTAGGAAACAATGACCCTAGCAACACACCCCAGCATATCAAACTCGTTTTCTGATACTGCATTAAATTCTTCCACATTGCTGCCTACCACAGAATACGTCGAATGTTCGGTTAAAGCGGTCATCACCGCTTCCTTCCAAACCAGGATGCAGAAACATTTTCTTTGCGCAAATATCGCGGTTTAGACCGCGACTGTAGACAGTTCCACATCGTAACTAGCTTAAAGGAACGCAATCTATAGAAACAATACATTCATGTATTTGTATAATCTGTTGAAAAACATTTCTTGATGCTTCTACGTTATTCAGTTGAGTGGGGATCCAGCGAGTCCCTTGCTATGGCTATCATTGGCGATAGCTACATTTGAGTATGCCAGTTGTTTATGCTTGCTTTGTCGACTAGTCTCCAGGAAAGGGGTCGTTCAGCCATGGATTATTGGCGCCACCTAAGTACTATCGCTGCATGTGATCTCATTGATAGAGGCATTACCATGTTTGACTGGTTCAGCATAGCGCTTTCCGGAAAGTCGCTGTAAAATGATATTGCTTGGCTCCAAATGAACGTAACTGTAACAACAGCGCTTTTTTATTTCGAGCGTGATATTTTATGGCTTTTACCGGAAAACGGAATTTGTGTGGCTTGAGAATGAATGTCAAAATAAGTACTTTGGTGATTGAGAAAGATTATGGAAAACCGAAGAAATCGACTAATTACATCTTTTCGTTTGTGACAGTAGAATATAGTGTATTGGAATATAGTTAGCCCGTATATTTTGAACTAGCAAAAAAGGCAGGTATTAGTTTTGAATGGTTTATAATTAGATGTACAGTTGTTGAAGAATTTTAGGTATTTACGATGCCAACTGCACTGGTCAGATTGCTTCGAGGTACTGCTTCGTGATACAACAAGGAAGGAGGCGTCACAGGAAGGACGGGGGGTCACAGGAAGAGACGGGGACTTTATTATGGTTTTTATTCTTCCAAAGTTGGTAAGTTTCTGCGCAGGGGTTATGCAAGTGCGGGTTCTACGACAAACGACACAGTGTTGATGTAAATAGCGTCTCAAAATCTTCATGCGCATCTGTGCAAACTCGCTGGGCGCCAGTCCTCATGCCGTGGCCCTTATGTTTCCTTTGTTTTTTAATGTCATTCTCTGCGTGCTTCTTTGAATGCTGTACTCAGCAGGCGAGCTCAAATTTCTCTATGTTGGACTGAGCTGATTATCGCCTTTCTTGGGTAAAGGAGCAGGTTTTGGTTTACAACAGTGATTGCGTTAAGAGAGACACGGAGAGGCGATCGACGAGAAAGCACGATGGGTCGACGGGCTTAACGATGAAAAATAATAAAAAAAACATGGTTGATTCCTTCGTCATAGGAATCGGTATAACATGAAAGTAAAACGTCTCTTTACAGAAGTAGTTCAATGTTTACAGTACACCAATACAGGACAGTTTGCACAACGTATAACGTGGATGCACCCATGTTGACGCTTGGTCGTACATCTCTATCCCGCGACTAACGTCCATGATGAACGATTAAACTGTAGCGATGGACAGAGACGAGAGACGTCGTCGTGAAGGCGGCCGACGTGGCCGTGCCGCTTTCTCGCCACTTTATTGAGCGAAGGCCAAACGGAGCGGCGGCAGCTGCTGGCGTCCAGTTCCGCCAGGCGCGTGAACCCGTTCTAACTGTCTCGCGGCTCGAGCTCAGCATGAGCTGCACGAGAGGCGCGGCGCGGTGGCTGTTAAAATGATGACGATGATGAAGGTTGATGATGATAGCGCTAAAGATACTCCCCCCTGCAGAAATGAACCCGGAATGTAAACTATGGCGGCGTATATACAGCAGTGTTTACAACGCAAGTCGAAGGGGTCCGTGGGCAGTCCAGTCGTCAACGGGGAGAGGCGTACGGTCTTTATGATTGTTCCGGCGGGCGGCACTGGGAGAAGCGTAGAGGACGAGGGTCACGATAAGAGATGCTGTTTGGAGCAGCGAAGCGGACCAGCAACGTGAAAATCGGCACCAGTGGGCCGAGGAATTACGCCGGTCAGCACAACGACACTTGAAAACACACCGGCTGCTGTCGTGCGGGTGGTTGCGTAGGCGTAGTACGGCCAGGCATGTAGCTTTGGACGTACATTCTCGTTGCTGGCGGTGGGACCGACGCCGGGGTGGGCGGGTGACACAGGTGGTGTGTCGACGGTGCCGGTAAAGGTGGAGGCGGCGGTCGATCGCCGGCTGTGGCTGCTGCATCATCTGCCGTGTAGACGACCGACGAGCCGCCGGTCTTGCGCTGTAGATCGCGGCACTGGATACAGACGAGGTACGGTAAGGCGCGTCAAATGCAGTCACTGAAAAGCCTTGGGTGGCCAGATCAGGAGAGCATGTACGCGGCCAGGCAGGCTCGTCGTCTGCCGGCGTGGCTGGTTGGACACACGTGGTCTGCTGTACCTGTGGCGAGCCAGATGAGCGGTCCTCGAGAGTTTCCGTCATCGTTGCAGCATCCCGCACGTTCGGCCGTAGTTGGTTATGGGCTCGAACTTCGGCTGCGGTAGACGTCGAGGACGATGCTGGTCGCACGTGGCAGGAGGTGCACAGTGTCGAAGTTGATGGGAAATCAGGTCCGAGGGACAACGTCGCCGGCGACGCCTCCGCGGCTGGTGGTCGAATAGCGTGCGGGACGGCGTCCGCGGCCGTGGCAGACTCCATGGCGTGCAGCGAGGCAGCCGGCGTAGAGTCTGTCGGCGTCGAAGTTTCACGGGCCGTCGAGGTTGTGAAAGACGGGCGAGTGGCAGGCATGCGTGACGGACCCTCGTACCTTCGGGGACCCTCGGGAGGTCCCCGGGAAGGTCGGTCAACGCAGGGGCGTCTTCTACCTGGTCGTCGTGGTCGGGCGCAGGAATGGGTGCTCCTGTGTCCGGACCCGAGGTAGAAGGAGTCGTAGCCGGGGAAGAAAAGTCGTAGTATAGGGAGAGCTGCGGGCTGGCTTGTAGAGCTCGAGTCGACGGAGGGGAAACCCGGAACTCGCGGCTCATCGGAAGCGGGCGGTAGATTTCTCCGTAGAAGGCCAGCACCGCAGTGCAGAGGTCGTCGTATGGCTGTTGGCTGGATGTCGATGCGGCCGCGAGATGGCGGAGCTCAACCGGGAGGGCGTGTAGCAGGACGGCATGTAGCAGGACGAAAAACTTCTTTCCCGTTACTCTGGTCCGTACAAGATCTTGCGCCAACTGTCTGACGTGACGTACGAGATCGCACCAGCCGACGTGTCTTTGCTACCTCACATCAGCAGCGACGTTGTTCACGTCGCCAGACTCAAGCCCTATATGCCCACACTAACTGATGCTCCATGATTT
>JALIZH010024213.1:0-134048 GCA_030522465.1 Rhipicephalus appendiculatus
ATCTTTATCGTCCTCTTCGAGTATTCTGGCTATATAATATAAAATAAACCTGTGCATACAATAAATTGGCACGCGAGTGTAGCGGAATTCACCCTTCAAGGAGCATAAAACGAAGGAACGAAGTTAACCAAAATAGGGAGCCTAAAGGCCTAGCGCGACCATTTGGTAACACGTAAAATAACACGCTTGTTCGAGAGCAAGGCTTTGGTTAATCTACTTCAAATTTTCACCGGAGATGGCATAGTGGACGTAATTTACCGGGACATGTGCATCACGCTATTGGAAGAAATAATACTACAAAGAAATCTATGTACCCGAAGGACGTTGCCTGCCGACGCGCCGAAGTGTAGAACCACTATTTCGCGCCTATTTTAGCAGCACCCCAATAAACAAAGAAAACTTCTGCGACATGGTGCCTGTAAGGGGCAGCCTGAGCTATCACAAGGCGTATTGCCGTGGTTTCGGCGGGGTTTTTTAAACTTGTATAAATTGAAAGGCTTCGTCGGGATTTGCGTTACCATATGGTCACGCTGCTACGTAATGGGTTAAGCCATATGACTACGCCATCAATACGTTTTGAGCCGGTCTATGTGGTGTAGGGCTATAAAATTCTATTGAGGAGTGCCACTTGAGTGTGCTTTTAGGGCGAAAAGAGCGCTTGACCGACACGCGTTTTATAGGCGGGAAAGGGTAGGAATATTGCTTGCGCTGAAACGTGCGATGTAACTTCGCGCACTGAAACGTGCGTGAAGTTACGGCACGTATTGATACGTGTTCACATTTACATGAAAGGCAGATAATTAATGTGGAGTTATTTAGTAATGCTTTACCAATAACAATTTTTTATGGGAATTTCGGTATAGTACGCGCCCTCTGTCATTATTGACAGGCGCGCGGAACTGCTTTCGCAGCACTGCGCATATGCTTGCCTGTCCATTGTAACTAGACGGCACGCACTGTATCACTGCGATTGCTTGCCGCTGTCTAGGTTTCACTTATCGCCGACAGTACATTATTGTACTATCTTTTAATGACAGATATTAATATGAGCACTAATCTTGGTTTGCATGCATAACTCGCATAACAAATGGAGCTTTTGACATTGTGGGAATTAATTAGCCCCATTCCAAGACTATTTCTTCCTTTGTGCTCCCGAGTAAGGCCTAACATGGACACTCATGGTGGACTTCGGCTCGAAGGTGAACTTCGATGATAACGAAGGCTCTCAGTAATCGTCGTGGTCGCAGCAGGACAAGGGTATCTATCAGTGCTCGTTGGTGCTTTACCTGTGGTGAAGTCGGTGCAGGTCATGGTGTCTGGTGTCTATAGCCTTTGAAGGCACGCCGCTTTTCTGCAGACAGGGTACTCTAGAGAATTGTGTACAGGCTAAGCAGTACTTCAGGTGGGGTGGGATGAGAGGCTGCCCTGAAGCGTTCAGAGTCGTATCCGCTGATCTGCGTCTTGTCGCTGTTTTACCTGAGGGTATGTTCTACAAGTAAGATTATGAGACTGCGTGATGTCACCGTGCACGACCAGAATGTGCATGCCTTCGTACTCTGTTTTCTCGGCTTCAACAGGGAGAGTTAAATCTTGACAAGCAAGGTTGGCACTGTGATCGCCAGAAAGTATGACGGTGGGCGGGCCCCCAAGTGATCATCACTCGTCTCATACTGCGCTACGTTGAGTGGAAAATGCATACGAATTTTGAGCTTTCAAACATGTTATATAGTACGTACTCGTCTGTAGTTTTAGGACCGAGCCTTGGCGTGCGGTCGCGTGCGCGCTCGTAGCCCAGGTGCGAAAACATCAGCCCGGCTCGAGCTAAATCACATTGATGATGATATATACAGATGACGAAGATTCTCTTTCTGCTATGGATCAGAACTTACGTTAAGAGTGGCATGAGGGGGGCTCAACGAAAACGTCGACAATCGGACCCGGAGTTTAGAGCGCGGGAAGCGACAGCGAAACGACAAAAACGACAAGCGGACCCGGAGTTGAGAGCTCGAGAAGCGGCAGCGAAACGGCAACGTCGACAACAATCTGCTACCCCGGTGACGAGAGCTCGACATTAGGGCGCTCAACGGCAACGTCGACAATCAGACCCAGAGTTGCTAGCGCGGGAAGCGGCAGCAAAACTGCAACGCCGACAAGCGGATCCGGAGTTGAGAGCTCGGGAAGCGGCAGTAATACGCCAGAAGCGTTGTCTACCGGAGATGGGAGGCGCCGATGCACGGTTGAAGCGTGGTTTCCTCAACCGGAGCTTTGGGCACAGCTGCAAAGTGTGTGATCGCCTGTGGTTTGATAATCGTTTGACCAAAATCGCCAACATCAATAACTAACATTGGAGAACTAACGCCATTACAGTGCTGCAGCAAGAGTTCTCCGACGGCGGTGATCACAGCGAGTACGTGGTTTGTTCAACGTGCAAAGATTCCTTGGTAACCGGCAAGGTACCTGCAATGAGTGTAACGTACGGATACTGCTACCTACCCAAACCAGAGCACCTGCCCGCGTTGAACCCCGTAGAAGAACGATTAATCGCTCCGCGGCTCCCTTTATGAGCATCAGGAGTTTAACGCACGGCAATGGACAGTACGGAATTAAAGGTCAAGTGGTTAACGTCCCGATAGACGTGCAGAAAACGGTGCAATGCCTTTCTAGAAACATTCCTGATAAAGTAGCTACCGACGGGCATATAAAACGAATGCTGATAAGCAAGCCCTCGTACAAGTCCGCCTTATTCTGGAAAAAAAAAACATTTACGCCTGGTTAAAATGTCTTGAAGACTCACCTCTCTACAAAATCTTAAAGATTAAAGGTCGAGCGGAATCGCCTCACTCAGTTTGACGACGACGACTTACGGTGCAACGACGACGAAATCGAATCGGCGCCCGAAATCACCGATCTCGAAGACCCATTGCAAATGGATCATTGCTCTGCATGCGATGAGTCATACAATTATATATGACAACGGCGCCGAACGTGGGTCACCAGAGGGCAAGCATGGTCTCCAGGTGGCTCCCGGAGAATGTAAAACACCCATATCGTTACTCTTTCACGAGTATGCCGAGGAACACTTGTTCCTCCAAATATACCTCGTCGTGCCTCGCAAAATCACGGGACCGAGACCAACTCACACGGATGCCCCACACGGAATTTGCAAACCTGCTTCGAGAGATACTACTCTT
Organism: Rhipicephalus appendiculatus; assembly: GCA_030522465.1. Lineage (NCBI taxonomy): Eukaryota > Metazoa > Arthropoda > Arachnida > Ixodida > Ixodidae > Rhipicephalus > Rhipicephalus appendiculatus. The sequence continues at coordinate 3,192 of JALIZH010024213.1, forward strand.
ACTGCATAAGCCATACATGATCATTGCCAACACTCATGTCATATATAGGAATAGTTAACGGAGCAGTGGGAACGCTTAAATTAAATGTGTCAGCGAGGTGTAGCCGACCAGCTCCCCAAACGGCTGTGGTTAGAATTTGATGTGCCGACAATGGGAAAGCTCACTCGACTTCGTTCAAGACGAATGTTAAGTGAGGCGACACAAAATGGAAATGATGCAGACTCCACGTGGATTCCCGTTGAACCTCGTGTGGCCGCCGTAACGTTTGATCGCAGAACTTGTGCTGCGTTCAAACGAAGGCAATTTCCATTGGCTCAAGCCAGTGCCATAACCGTGCACAAATCGCAAAGAGGGCTGTACTCGTCCATAGTCTATGAGTATCATAAAACCCACCGGCAAAAGCCGGTATACGTAGCTCTCAATTCACCAATTCCGAGGGGGGACAACCACTTCTACCACAAAGATAGTAACGTGGACAAGAACATGATGGACAAGTTTAAACGTCTCGAGCAACACATATTAGCCGACACTGACGCAAAGGTACCTCAGAGCGTTTCAAGAAGACGTCGATCCCACGACAGAGTTTACCCTCGTCTTGCTAAACACAAGCTCCCTCAGTGCCCACGCAGACGACATCGAGCGAGATCCCATACTAACGAAAGCAGACGTCCTTTGCTTTACCGAAACGTGGAATTCGAGAAAACCGCAAATCAAGGGATTCTTCTCCGTCGTCTGCACAGAAGACGCAGAGCGTCCGGCGGGTGGTGTTGGGATGTACGTTAAATTACCCGGAGACCGCGGTGGATCTCGACCCGCCAATAACGAGTAAATCGCACAACAGGGAAACACGCTGCAGTAAAATTATCCAACGGAACCGTCATCATGACAGTGTACCTGGCCCCGAATATCTCCCTAGGCAATGTAGACAAGTACACTGTCCTTTTTTATGAAAGGGAACACGCGAGCGCGTGGCCTGTGCTTCGCCGCGGCTGCCTACAGCACCATGAACCGACAGATAAAGAAAGCGCGTTCGCTTTTGGCGGCATCGCCCGTTGCGAGACCGGAGCGGGAGCGCAATCTAGCAGCTCTTGTCCAATGGTCATGACTCGTTATTTTGTTTGCTAATAGATGACGCCAAAAGCGGACTCGCTTTCTTTATCTGTCCGGTTGATGGTGCTGTAGGCAGCCGCGGCAGAGCGCTGGCCACGCGCTCGCGTGTTCTCTTTCATAAAAACGGACAGTGTACATCGATCTAGCAATGCGCGATGATGAACCAAATACAAGAACCCCTTCATACTAGTCGGTGATTTTAACGTTGACGTCACAGACAACGACTGGCTTGTGCAGTATATGACGTCTCGATGTGCTCTACGATGGTTTTCGTACGACTGCAAAGAACCAACAACCACCGAACGGGACGTGCATATACTTCGTATTTGCCAACTTCAGGTTAGATCCCGCTCGAAGAACCATTGGCTCTACATTTCACTGACCACAAAGCGGTGATACTGAAAGGAAAACAGAATCCAGAACTCAATACGAGATACGAGTTATTGACCAATAAAAGGCATTTTATATACTGAGCACACGCATTGTCACTCATTTCCATGAGCGAGTGGGCAAAATGCCACGGAGATTCACGGTTACCGAACAATCACCGTGGTTCGCCCACTCATCATAATTCACTTCGTGAATATGCGTGGATTTTTTACTCAACGCAGCTACGAATACCGCACCTACGAATTTGTACATTTTGTAAATTACTTGTTTCATTGGTGGCCTTTGATGAATGACCCTAAGCATGCTTCATTACTTCTTCTGCAAGCAAAGCGGCGACACTCCCGCTAAGAGTCGATCAGTGCGATTTGAACCATGGTACAGAGAGCACGGTTGCTATGGCCCACAACCTCGGCTTGAAGGACACTGTCGCGGGATTTCGGTATACCAACTCTGATGTTTGAACACGAATACCGTGGACGATGTTGTTGTTTCTCCGAGTTAAGGCGCCACATCAGTGTAGGCTGTGGAAGGTCGATTTCGATAAGGCCTCTTGATGGTGGGAGCCCAGGCCTGTTTTTTTCTGCGTAGGTGATACTTAGTAAGCCCTTCCATTGTTGGGAAGATTAGGTTGTCCTGTGCAAATGGCCCGGGGTAGGCCTATAATTTCAAGCTACGCATGATATAGGGGCCAATGCGCCAAGCATGAAAGGTTGATCTCCCATAAGTTACCGCCAGACTGTCTAGCTTGTGTGGACGGATGAGCCGAGATGAGCTCCTCGGCCCTTAAAGCATGAATTATTTTTCTTGCCCGTCAATATAAACATGTATTGGATAGTACACTTTATATTTATTTATTTAACATCATTACGTCGAAACAAATCTTCCCAATACCAAGATATCCTACATATAAAATGGTCACCTTAATTGAAACACGGTGAAATCAGCGCAACAAAATGATACATTTGCGATGAAGGTAAAAGAAAATAAGTAGTAATCACTCGCACACTTTCAGCTTAGATTTGCGTAGGTATTTGACTTGTGTAAAGCAGAAACGTCAACGTATAAAAGAATTTCAAAGAGCCGCGATGTCAAGCTGTGCCACGCGGCAGTTGTGAAAAATTTTCGCTACCAGAAATCGCACTTATGTACTGGGTTCATGAGGGTCCCTTGAGAGCACTTGAACGAGGCCGCGAATTCGGGCATGTTCATGAGTGGGACGATGCACCGGGAACTCGGCGGCGCATACCGCTCTGCAGCTCTGCCTTCATCCTCGCACAACTTCACGCAGTGGTTGACGAAGAATAGGCGCTCGGCTGTCAAGTCGACGCCGGGCAGTTGCACCATACGCTTGTCGTTCGGCAATGAACTGTAGGCCTGGTGCGCAACCCTGACGCCCACAAAATCTGCCAATTGCTCCGAATCGATTGTGTCGTCCACAATCTCTTGCCGGGCCATCACCTTTTCCTGCAAGGGATGTTAAGCCGGGTATCCACTAGTGAAAAGTTCGCCACCACAGATACTTCTGTATTTTGCGGCAAGCATCAAATCGTGGTTCCTTAGCGCCTCTAATGCACACCAGGAGCAAAACACACCAGGAGAGAACTCAGAATGCTTTTCATTCTGAGTTCCAGAAAGAAAGGAGCAATAACTGAAGTTAATATGGTACGCGTTTGATTTGATACTCTATTAATGAGAGAGTTCACAAATATATTTCTAAGAGTAAGGAAGGCACGGAAATGGTGTGGGTAAAGCGCCGACGAACATAATTGGAAACTACCACTAAAGCAGTTTGTCAGCTTTAGGAAATGTAATAATAACTTAGCTGTGTTCTACATCACCATCGTATTTTTATATATTGGGGGTTTTACGTCTCAAAACCCCGATATTATTATGAGGGACACCGTAGTGGAGGGCTCCAGAAATTTTGACCATCTGGTGTTCTTTAGCGTGCACTGACATCGCACAGTCCACGGACCTCTACCATACATCACAATCGTGGTACAATCAGAAACGTGGGAATCGCCTGCTGTGTATATCATGGCTATACCGACCACTATTGTGCATTACTTAGGCAGTCGTCTCAAGCTTAGCGCAAAAGCACTCTCCAGTAACCGCTACATCACTACGGCACTCGGCAACGAGGCAACATTTTTAGTTCACGAAATTTACAAAAAATTCAACCAGCTAAAAGGGCGGTACTGGGCGTTGTGTCATAGTCAACAGAAACGTAGTAGTGTTCACACCTTCCTTCTAGTGATACATATATGCTTAGACCAATGCAATAACGACGCTGCTATCTCCATCAGCGTTGTTATACTCACTGCGGGAAAACGACCTCCCCAGACCATTTTCAATTACCTACATCTCTAAGGAGTTTATTTTATGCCAAGTGAAGAAACTTGGGAAATATTTTTTGTGCACCTGAGGATACACGCTCTCGACTGCGATTGCCTTAATGCGGGTCACACTCTCATGGCTTACTGGTACCTATTTCATGTCATGCTGTGTTTCACTTTTTATCTTTTGCTACTATGATATCATCTGCCACAGCTTTTGTTTAGTCCACTTTGCGGTCGTGCTGTTCCTTGATATACGATATAAAATGTCAAATCCTTATGTTTGGATCCCGCACGACATATAACGCGCGTGTGCCGGTGTACGCTGGTATATGACATTAACAGGTCGCTTGTATGTCATCAAAAGACCTTATATACAGTCATATATGGCTGCATATGGTTTCCTATGTACGCGGGCATACTCATTTACAATAAATATAAAGAGGGCATAGAAGTATGACATTTGCCTGAGGGAGGTTAGGAACAGGTCTTCGCCGCTCTAAGATAAACGAAAAAGCGGAAGCAGTGACACCGACATTGCTTAAAGGGGCCCTGCGACACAAATTTAGCGTGTCGTTTTCATCGCTTCTTTTCGAACTGTGGAATGCACCGATATCGTTGCGCGAGTGGCAACGCCAAAAACAATGCAGTTATAATTTTATTTTTACGGAAAAACCACATCGTTTTCGGATTGGAGCGACATACAGCGGCTATTTTTGTGATCGGAAGTGACGCTTCACCACGTGGGAGTGACGACATAGGCCGTGCGTTTTGATTGGTTCGATGCGACAAGTCGCGCGTAATATTCATACGCTCCCAGATAGACCACACTATTGTGCGCTAAAAATGATAAAAGCTCTCTGTATACTTTCTCAGATACAACAGGATTTCTGATTTTAAATATGAAAATGTGAAAACAATTACGAAACGACGCTAGGATCGCTGCACAACGGCTACCACGAGACGAGTCGTCCGGTACGTCTCTGTAAGAGGCGCGCGGTGAATTGGAAGCGGCCTTTGACGTCAGTGGGAGAGTGAAATGCGAAAGGGAACGTTTTTTCTTGTCCTCTGCTGGGGTTTTGAAGTTTGACGGCTTATAACTTCCGTTCCCGTGTACCGATTTCGATGATTCTTTTTGCGTTCATCTTAGTATTCGGCACTACACGAATTCCAGAACTGCAGAATGCAGACGAAAAAACGTCGCAGGGCCCCTTTAAAATGGAACCATGGTGGTGACTGACTGTTATTCAACGCAACATTTCTCCCGTAAGTGTTCTGTGCATGGCTTAGCAAGTAGGTCGACATGCTCGAGTAGGTGGTGTGGGCGCTTTCCGCCGCCCTTTTAAAGACGGTTGTCTCTATTCAATAGCACAAGTACGCGCCAAACAGTGGTTCACTTAGAAATGGTAAATTCGTTTAGTCTGTGGTAATACAGGAACCAATACATTTTATGAGAGGATATTTCTACGAGATTTTGATGTCATTTAGCACATTCGTGACGCTGGATGTATCGTCGAAGGTTAAAATATGTTAATTCCTAATGAAGAAACTGACAATGTTCTTGAGCTTTCAGCGGACACATGCATAGGCGGTAGTGATGTCATTGAAGGCACGGCGCTCTATAGCATTTTTCGTCATCGCCTTAATACGGAAGGCTATTAGGGAACGCTTACGGAAAAAAAAAACTGGCGGTAATGCTTGGAGAAATTCATTTTATGTAGTAACGTACTGACGCAAAGGTAACAAATCCGTGCGTGATATAGTATTTCAAAAATAGATGTTACTTACTACAGATTTATATGATCGTCGTACGCAGATCGTTCTGTTGGTGAACGCCACCGCGAATTCCTCCGTACCCCAAGGATCAAAGGCACCATTTTCGTCATAATAGGAGCCGTCAGCGTCGTAGCCGTGCATTAATTCGTGGGCCATTATCTGACAGTGAAAAATTAAATTATATGTTTCATGAAATGAAATGGATTAAAAAAGCGACAGTCATGTAGTGGACGGTAACGTGTCAGGGCAATACAATATTTGGAAAAGTGTAAGATGAAAGCTAAACCCCATGGGCGTGTGCACGGGGGGGGGGGGGGGGGGGGCTCTCCCCCTAGTCATCTCTGTGGGAGGTGCGCAAAATCTGCCCCATATCTTGACTTAGTAGGGGGAGGCGCTGGGATCACCCATCGCTCCCCCCTCCGCCTGACGGGTAACCATGCGCACGCCTATGCTAAACCCACTGTTTCTATTTTTGTCGTGTGATCTTAATATGAAACAAAGTGACTGGCACTCATCCCTGGTACTATGTTGTGTCACTAAAGCGATTCAACGTTATGTAATATGTGACGCAAAGCGAATCCACTGCAAATATGGTCACGTTCAAGCGACTCAGTCGCGTAGGCCCCCCCATTTACAGAATCCCTCCGTACAGAATAACTTCCATATTTTTTCCTCCTAAACTATGCAGTTAATAAAAAAACAAAGTTCACTTTCGGGCTACTGGGTGACATGTGCACAAAATGCAAAATACTCAATCAAATCTAAAATATCAATTTTCGGACCCGTGTGGATCTCCCGTGGAATCACCCTTCTTCGTTAAGCACAGCTACGTAAAAACATGCGGATCGACCTAATTATGTCGAAAACGGCTTTTACGTCAACTTGTAGTACATGGCCATTGTAATGTATGCCCGCTATCCTGCCGCGTTACTTGATCCGCACAATCGGCTTGGGTGATGTAAGGACAGTTCAATCACTATGCTCATATTCTTGCGAAGCCACCCTTAGACGCACGATGATTGAACATGCTCGCTTCGCTTACCGCCCCCCAATCCACCGTAGTTGAGAGCAACTGGACCGTCCGCGAAAAAGAAAGGGCGATGGAGAATCGCTGTCGGCAGGATAGCGACGTTGGCATGCCTATAGTACGCGGCGTTCACCTCCGCCGCGTCGTACTGCCACGTTGTCTGGTCAGCCCATGTTTGGTGTCGTGAGAGGGCTAGGGCCTTCCGCCAGGATGTGAAGAAGCGGCCCTCCGATACGTCGGGGAGTGGAGCTGTGCCAAGGGGAAGAGTAAGCTTGGTGAAACAAGACGATCGATAATCATTAAAATGTAAATGCACTGCGCGATACAATCAGAACTGGCATGTGCTTCCTGTATCGCGTATTTTCTGCACGTATATCGATGTTTAGTCAGAAGTAGCAAACTTATGTACGTGCTGACAAATTATGTGTGTGTCAGTGACGTTTGTAATTGTTAAAGCGACGTGCTGTAGCTTGCGCAGTTGTATGTAGCGCACTGCCATGAATTCATGGAGCTATCCAAACGGGGTCATTCGGTGAAACGACCGCCAACCAATTTTGTGGACTTGAAGACTAGCGGCAAACCAGTGAAGAAAAAACTTCGTCCGTTGCAGCGAACGACGAAAACGCGTCGCTATGTCATGTTTGTGTTGTAGTGACCGTAGGTGCAGATTTTTTGGGGGGAAATTTCGCCTTGGATGCCGCATTTGAAACGCAATCAGCGTAGTTCAGCTATTCAACTATTAGCTTTAGCAGAAAGCACAAGTCCGGTTATGGGTTAAACTAATGCGCTATCATAGCTTTAGTGACCAATGATTCGTGACAAACGGGTGCAGAATTTCCGCATCCAAGTAGCTTCGTTACAAAGTGAAACGCTAAAAACGACTAACAAGACACACGGAGGTGACAACACGAGCGCTTTGGTTTCTATTGTTAATCTTTCTTTATAATCAATTACCATATTGCCCGGCAAGGGATTCTTTGAAGTTAAAAAAACGATTATGTTCCTTAAAATACCAAACAAAAAAAATATCCCACCGTAGAGCTCCTCCACGAAGGCGGCGTCGAATTGTCGGCCACTCGGATTACCCACGTGGTACTTCATATGGTCCAGCTTTCGAAGCGCGGCTTCTCGTGCTGTGCCTTTGAGCCACGTCGATGACGCCAAGACAGATCGGAAGCTGGCTATAATTGCGGCCATCATTGCTTTAGCATCGCGTATCATCTCCAGTGTGACCGCTGCATGTGAAAAATAAACACGGGTGCATTGTGGTAGTATCATCCGAGCATGTTCGCAATACTTCTCAAAGTCCCATTGATATGCAAACTGCAAACATCCATCGTATACAACAAACATTACGCTGTTATCTCCTCTCGGTGTATCATATGCTTATAGACTGTGTAATCTGCATCTGTTTTACGATGAAATTCCAGAATATTTTTGGCGATCAATGCTTCAGCCTTCCGCATTATCTCCAGTGTGACAGCTGCGCGGGAAATCAAACACGTGCGCATTACGATATGAGTAACATTTTTAAAAGCCAAGCTGTTTAAGCCAACCGTGAGAATTTCGGTGCGAACAGATGTCTTGGAAAAGTATCATCATCATGAACGGGCATGCGCCGTAGAAATCGAGCAAGTCCCACTACTCACCACTGATGCAACGAAATGAAGACAACAGACGACTGGTAAACATCACTATACTTGAAAGACGTAACCATTAATTGCGAAAAGCTTTAATAAACCCCGTGGATCAACCCAGTGATAGAAACCGGGGCCGCACGTTTCAGGTTCGCTGAAGCATCTGTACGGAGCGTTTCAGCGGTACGCACAACAAGAGAATACTAGGAAACGGGAAGGGCATTGGCGGTTGCGAGAAGACTGCGAAGTGATGGAAGTCTTACGCGAAGAAAGGTGCGAATGCTCGGTTTCAATGCGGCTTTCTCTCTGGAGTTTGAACATCCGTGTCATTTCTGTTCAAGTCTCAAACTCCGTGCACTGGGAGGCAACCTATACGAACAACCTAGCATCACCTATAGCTAGCAACAATCTATAAGCAACCATATTATACTTCAGAATGGTCCAGCTTCGCTGTTTCAAGCCTTGCACGACTATCCGCCTCGGTGGATCAGCGGCTAGGGTGCTCGGCTGCTGACCCGAAGGTCGCGGGTTCGATCCCGGCCGCGGCGGTCGCATTTCGATGGAGGCGAAATGGTAGAGGCCCGTGTGCTGTGCGATGTCAGTGCACGTTAAAGAACACCAGATTGTCAAAATTTCCGGAGCCCTCCACTACGGCGTCTCTCATAATCATCTCGTGGTTTTGGGACGTAAAACCCCAGATATTATTATTAGGGGCTTTTAGCTTGTACGTATACTTTTTTTACGTTACCGTGTTACCGGTTACCGGATTGCGTTTACCGTCTTACCGGAACGCATGCTGCAGAAAAGTTTTAGCTCCTCATACGTAAACGTTTACGTGCGTACGTAAACCTTTACGTTTGCGCAAAACCACCAAATGGTGATGATAACTGCGTTTAAACTTTACTTGATTTAGATAAGATTGAAAAATTGCATGGGCAAAATAATAAGAAAGGTTTTTAGCGTGTACAGTATCTCGGTTTACGAAAAAGGGTGCAAAAAATATCGGGTTAGCGACGATGATGTCGACATCTTGTGACGCTTCGTGCAACCACAGTCATGAACACGTTTGTTATCATCCAGTATTTAAGGGAGAAAATGATGAAAAAGGCAACTCATTCATAATTATTTCACTGCAAGGCATTTACGCAAGGAGTAAAATGCGCGATGTTTCTGCAATAACAATTTTGTGCTTGCCTGTTTCACATTGACCCCGCTAGATGGCGCCACCTATCCAGCCTGTCGGGGGCTTTAAGGCGTTTTAGGCCTCTCACGTTTACGTCGCTCTAGCTTCGGTAAGCCGACTGAAACAAGGTGATCGCAATTCGCATTCGCACTACGGCTTATTTTGACTCGGCGGCAGGAGTCTCTGCAAACTGAATATCGCTCGTAGCCACGAACGAAGGTGGATTTGCGAGGTAGGGCCGCAAACGTAAAAGCCTATCCGGCGAGTAGTTTACGTTCCGTAGAAAGTTTACGTTCCGTAAAGGCCCGCGCATGCGCAGATTCCTTCCGGTATCGGGTAACACAGTAACGTAAAGAAGTATACGTACAAGCTAAAAGCCCCTATTATTAAGCCTTGCACGACTAAGTGCAAGATTCCTCATTTTTTAACATCTTCGCTATTCTTTTAGGGGTCCCTTTGGAATGAAAACGGCAAACCTCTATCATACACAAAGATTGCGCTATCGTCTATCAGTGTGGTGTCAAAAGCCTGTGCAGCTTTTAGCTGTATTACGAGAAAATTGCAGAATATATTTATCATCCATTGATTATAACTCCTCGTCAGGCGCATTGGCAAGATTGAAAAATCACTGGGTGTTCACTGAACCCTCTTCGTGATATGTAAAGGCAGCGTTGCACACGCTCACTTAGTTTTGGGTTGTCATGCAAGGACAATGCCCGTGAGCCCCAACTGTGGCACACCGCCGAAATCGTGTAATGGCCTTGAAGATACACAGTTTTTCGCACGAGTTTTTGTCCGTGAGAACTAGACATTTTACTTCATTCGCATAATTAGAACTGTCGGTGCATTTTTGTATTAAATGTGGATCTACCTAAGCCGGCCGTGAGGAGTAATGTGTGCACTAGATAGAAAAGGGAATGCGTCACACCAAGCGGGTATGTGCCAAGCAGCTCCTATGATAACATAGTCATGCATAGTATATTATAGCAAGGGTGTGGAAAAGGGAAGTAAGAGTAAGGAGGAGTGATCTGAGGGTGACGAGGAAGGAAACTAGGGCGGGAGAGGGACAGCATGGTCTAGCCTTCTACCGGGTGTTCAAAATTAAGTTTTTGATTAACCAGCTTTGCAGATGAGTTATGTATTGAAGGAGACACAAAGTCAGACAATAACCATCGCTGTCAGCCGCCCAATTAACTACGATTGAATAATTAACTTTTCAGTGAGGACAGCAAGCGGGCATGTTCGTATTGAAAAGTTGAGGTAGTCCCGTTTCTACACAGTTACACTTGGCAAAATTTTTCAAGCATGTCTGTGCCCCGGGTTATCCCACTGCAACGTTTAACCACAGAGTGCATGATTACGCACGCAAGGCGGAGCTGATCGGTGCAATGTTCCTCCTTGATTCGACGAGGAGTCATTGCTTGCTATCGTGAGCCGGTAGCAAAAGGGTAATCGTTACCATCTTTTCATCTTTGCCTACGCCTTCAACCCTTTGTAAGATTAAACGCCGCACGCAACTGCCGCGGCCCATCTAGGAGGTCGAGCCTATCGCCAGTGCTCAATGCCTTGCATGCGTAATCATGCAAACCGTGATTAAACTATGCAGTGGGGTATCTCGGGGCACAGACATGCCAGAAGAATTCTGCCAAGTGTACTGTGTAGAAAGGCGACTGCCTCCAACTTTTCAATACAAACATGCCCGCTTGCTGCCCTCACTGAAAAGTTAATTATTCAATCTTAGTTAATTGGGCGGCTGGCAGCGATAGTTATTGACTGACTTTGTGTCCCCCCTCAATACGTACCTTTTTTTGCAAAGGCGGTTTCACGTGCCTCCCAGCGCTGAATTTTAACAAAACCAAAAACTTCACTTTGAACACCCGGTATATCATAGTTTAGAAAGGGATAGGAAATAGAAGTAAAAGTGAGGAGGACTTATCAGAGACTGAGGAGGAGGAAAGGCAGGTGAGAAGGAAACGAGGCCCAAGAAGAGGATTGATGTGAAATTTAGGGGCAGTGAAAAGAGGATGGATGGCAATAAAGATGGAGATACGGAAAGATGGACAGATGAAAGGAAGAAGATAAAAAAACTCCATCTGCGTTTGGCAGGAGGCGGCGTTTGCTTGCCAAGCCACGTTTGGGAAATAGCCTAGCATAACGGCGAAAGAGAGAAAGAAAAGTAAGGAATACATAGATAGAAAGAGAAATAAATAGACAGAGAAACAGGAAGAAAGAGAGATAGAGGCCAGGAGAAAGAAATAGGGAATAAACGGATGGGAAGAGATAAACATAGATGAGAGAAGAAGAAAGAATCAGAGCAAAAATAAAACATAAAAATAAGGAAAAAAGATTCGCTCAGCTGCGCATTTCCTCCATACGTGGCACAACTAGTGCCAGGCTGCTCTAACTATATTTTTTCTTATTATCTGGCATTACGTTACCAAACGCTTTTTTCTATATCTGTATATTCAAATTAGACAATGCGTGTTGCCGTTCTTCACTGGAATCCCTTGATTGGTGCACTGCACGTGGTGCGAGAGTGCAACAAATTTTGTTTCGAACACGCGATGTCAGCTAGAGTGAAGTACTGTTACCTTTTGGTTTTGGTGCGAATGCTGTAAACTTGTGATCATGAAATGTGGCAGCGCAACAAAGATAGATAAATGGACTTTCCGATAAAGCTTGGCTTGTGAAGTGAATGTTAAGGGGCGCTGAGAATTCTGCTCGCACTATTCGGACCATCGGTACGTTTCCTTTCCTTTTCTAGTAACATGTTTCTTTAGAGCTTGTCACTAATTTCTCAGAGCACTTTAGCAGTAAACCTCGAGTTTGTCCCAATGCCGGCAATGAAATGGCGTGCTAAGAACGCACGCATGCTTACTCATCCTGAGATATGGGCTAACGAGCGCCATCTTCATAACCATGAGAACGCGAGCGTAGCAGAAATGGTTCACGCTCTGGTTGCCAACGGACTCCGGCTTCGTGTAGCGCGCCAGCTGCCGCAACATGCTCCAGGCGATCAGGAGGCGAAGTCCATCGTTCCCCACAGCTTTGTACTTGAGCAGCTTTACGAGAACTTTCAGGACGTGTTCCTGGTATGCGATCGTGCTGTTGCCCTTGTAGACGAAGTTGGTGTATGTCATGAACATGGTGGACCATTTGCCTGGTAATTGCAGAAACACGCAGAAGTCATACGCTTGGTGCTTGCTAAATATATCAGTGTTGCACAACTAACAAAATTTGCCGATTTACTTCACCGCGAAATGCAAATCAAACTTTTTACGGACATTCCCTCGATGAGTGGCCAACTGTGAGTAGATATATAATAATTTGTTCGCTAATACGTAACACTCATTGGCAATTTTTTTTCTGCGCTATGAAATGCTCCATTTTTTTTCGCGTCACATATTTCTTCCATAACACCACTACATTCCTTCACCCTCCCTACATGAGTGGTAGTTTCGATGATCATTGGAGAATAGCTCACGAGTTCCGTTTCGTTTGGCATGTCTACAGGAATTCAGAGAGAATGCATAACAGTAATTCTTCTCAGGATTTTTTTTTTCACATGATCAACTTAATATAGCATTAACGCCCAGTGTATGATTTTTAGGCAAGATTAAGCTTATTGATTTTCTTTTGTAGAGCAGGAATCTAGAGGTGGGAGTTTCTTTTTTTCTTTCACATGAATTTCAATTACGGAACCCCACCACACATATTGAGATCAAATATATTTTGGTGCACATCCTCTCATATTCCCTTCGTAAAACAACGCGACGCCATCGTCCTGCCACCAAGGTCTACCAGCTGGTGTCACAACTATATGTCTTGTTACAATGGACATCTTAATTAAAGAATTATCCGAATCACGGGTTGAACTTTTACAAGTCGATCATGTCGACTTATCTGTCCTGACAATAGTGAGACGAAAAACTCGTGAACACGAGGTGTCTCTGGTGCCGACGTTTTGACAGGCGGACTTGCCAGTTAGAATAACCAGTAACATGAGGGATTACACTAAATTAATCTGCACAAAGCGAATGGTCAATATGGATGTGTTCCATTAGGGGATCTTAGGATGAGGCTTTAATTCAAAGGCTTCTGCCAATACGTTTACGGGGAAAAAAACTGGAGATTTTAATGTTAAATACCGCTTAGAAACCTCCATACATGGTCTCAGTTTCTCGTCATGTATCGCTACTTCTTCGCGTAAAATATCTAATAAATTTGAGAGTAGAAGAGGTTTCTATGAGATCTTATGAAGCTCCTGATTGTTGGCTCTATTTTCCACACGAATAGGCAGTAAGGCTGTACACCGTACCTAAATATATACTTAGCGCAATAAGTATGTGAAATACAGAGCACAATTACTTTATTAGGGCAAACTCGTATGTCCTGTTTTCTCGGGCCTTGTAGTATACATGGGGCGTGTACTTCATCGGTATTCTAGAACTACAGCACTTAGAATACTATACAACAGGTATCGGAAAACTGAGGCCCACGAGGCACGACGTCAACCCCTCAACCCTTGCCCTTGTCACTTCCTACCTGAAGGCCGACATGGCACTTTTGATCTAAAACGGTGCTGAAAATCAACATGATGTCTAACGTTTTGCAAATTATTTTCAATTCGCCGATTATTCCCGCTTTGCCAGCAAAGTCCCCCCCCCCCCCCCCCCGCCGATTTACCGTCCGGGCCTCCGCTGTGTCGGCTGGCCCTCCATCTCAAAAGGTTGCCGACCCGTGCTATAGAAGAGCACGACTAATATTTATTCCCTCTTGAGCCTTCCTTTCCCTTCCTTCCTTTCTCTTCCTCTTCCGTAAGGAGTCGACCAATGGTTGCGCGGGCTTGAGCATAGGCGGTGCTGGTGAGAGGGGAATGAAGGGCACGCCGAGCGTTGGTAACTGCGGAGGAAGGCGTGCTGCCTTTACCTCCGCTGTTCTTTTCTCTTCTTTTTTTTCAGTCTGCGCAACATTAAGTCCGTTGAAGCTAAGCATAATTTTCTGAGACGACCCGTTTATGGGAACATTGAAACTCGAATCGAGCGCGCACTCAATTAGAGCGCTTAAAGAGTGACGCCAGCGCACATATGACAAAAATAAATGAATGAAGCAGTATATTAAGGGTGCTCGTGCCTTTAAAAATTGTGCTATAGTGACAGAAAAGAAGTTGTAATACAGGTGCGGCGGCCGAACTATAGGGCCATTCGGCATTTTATTGGCTCGAACAGCGACTCTTATTCTTGTTTCTTAAAGGGGCCCTGCAACACTGTTCCAAGTAGGCATGGACTGGATTCGCCGAGGGAGGTTATTGCCTCACGAACTGACCGCCGGAAAAATGTTTAGAATCCGTCCAGTACGAGCGGAGTAACAAAGATTTGTCGCACGCTGCAATTGCTTTCTCTCTTCTCTCGTCCCGACGAAAGCGCTGGATGCTAAGCAGGGAGGGATGGCACGGGGGAACAAGGTACGTCACGCATGCCTCATGACCTTGAGCACTTTTAAAGACGACAGTCTTTCTTGGGATACTTCAACGCAGAAATTTTGGTCTGCCTGTCTGCCTGTCTTTCTATCTGCCTGTCTGTCACACAATTCAGTAGATTCAGCCACCCGGCCAAAGTTTAACCACTTCCTGAACGTCCAGCCATATTTAACTGGTGTATGCGTTCATACTTGTGAATATTGTCGTCCAAAAAGCAGATATTACGCATATCTGAGGCGCAACATCAATACGAAAGTATAAGGAGGTGTGTTCCTTTATTGGAAAATACATAGATACGTAATTCCAAAGACCACCGTAGTGTTTCTTAGGTTGCGCTGAAAATGCGACGCTATGCACGAAAAAACCCCTGGCCGACGATACGGTGCTGCCGCTGGCAGTGGCCCTGGGTTCTGCACAAGCTCATGTTTCCCGACACCACTGCCAGATGGCGTCCATATCTCACGCAGCGCCTCCTCTATTTTATCAATGCCAGGCCAGACGCGGCCGATTCAACATAGAGGAGGCGCTGTCTGAGGCAAGGCAAAACATAGTAGTACGGCCGACAGAAGACTCGTCTTTCGACGACATTTGCAGCGAAGCACGCAGATGCGTGGCCAATTATTCTGTTGGCCCTACGATGCAATGATTTTTGAGTATATAGCATCATTTGTCGAAAGAAGAGAAAGCGACTTTTAGCTGACTTTGAGAATTTATTCTAAATTCTAGGCCACCTGCTGCGCTTAATATTCGGCTCGCGTGTTCTCGGAAGCCTCGTCTACCGCAAGGCAGCGTTTTCTGACCATGCTCAAAAAGTGTTGCAGGGCCCCTTTAAGCAGCCATTTCCTGTCAACTACAAGCTGTGGGTATGTGTGAAACTGAAAAACGAAGTGCTTTTAAATTCACAATGAATCATTAAAAATAGAAGCGTTACTATGTCGATGGCCCTGGCTGAAGTAAATAACTAAATTTGATACATTATTTCACAGAATAAATTTGGTTCATATCAGGGGCAATCAGCCTTCAGGATAAATTAAAACTAAGTGAATGAGTTCCCTGAGAAAATGGACTGTTTTCTTGCGAGAAGCTGGAACCGGTTGGCCCCTGGAGCAGCAGCCCTCGATCACGCGCGTGGCCTCTACGATCCCTATTGGCAGCGCGACGCCCCAAAAAGTTAGCCTAAGGTTACACCAGGGCACAACAACATCGAGGTTTGAGTGCCACTACTAAAGTCAAGGAGTAAGGTCACCTCCAGTTTTTTTTTTTTTGAGGGATCTGCCTGTGCTACTTCGGCACGAGTAACATAAAGGACGCCGCACGTTAACTGTTTCCCCGTAATTGCAGCGCGATTGCCAAACTGACGAGCGATGGGCGTTGTAGCGTGATGGTAAAGAAATACGTTCTGGCGGCAACATTTGAAGTACGGGCAGCTATAATAGCGAGTTTTAGTACTCCGTACGTACCGTCTATCACGGCGTTGCGTAAGTAAGAAGGCTGCGTTCCGCATTGTGCGCATGAACAGATGTTGTGCGCACGCGCTTTATGCGCAACATCATTCTTACGTACGCAACGCCGTTACGGACGTTACGTACGCAGTACTAAAACTCGCTATTAGCAGCACAATACTGCAACCACTGCATGCTACTCAGGTACATGCCGTTAACATAACGCCTTCAATAACGAATGTAACGACTGAATCTCACACCTTTCAGAATGTTTTGTGTGTAAGCACGCGCTTTGATGTGTTCGGCGGGCGTTGCTCACATGGTTCATGATTTCTGTAAGAAATTTCTTCGTACGAGTGAGCGCACTGAAATGCGTGACCCGTTTTTAAGAGGTATACGGTGTGCCGAGTGTCGTCTAGTCGGCATGATGCTATTTACACTAACTATGGCCAATAACCGCGTCCAACTTCGGCTGCATAATTTTCTCATTCTGCTCCTATATAAGTACTTTTCTTCGAGATGATGCCTCAAGTAACTGTTACGGGAAGTATTTCTTCGGCTGTCACTACTCGGCAGCGGTTGGGCCAACGCTGTACAGAGCACACAGGTCTTCGGGTCAACAGGGACTGCTGTGGATTCCGACCGGCGTAAGGGCCATCGTCATCTGACTATTGAGAGGCAGTTCCCAGGCCCGTGGAGGAGAGGCATTGCAATAACCCTGACAACATAAAGTACATAAGCCGGTACCTCAGTCTCGATACACGTTCTCGTATATTGGTGAAAAATGCAGCTAAGTGGGAATGTCAAAAGAAAGAAATGGGCTACATACTTGGTGTCACGTAGGGCTTCGTCAGTTCTCCGAGACCTTCTATGGTGCCATGCCGGACGGGGTCCACTTCTGGAGTTGTTTTCTTGATGAACCTTTGCACTGCAAGCGAATAAATGAAGTTATTCCCAGAGGAAGGATGGCTGTCGCAACAAAATATTTCGTGCTCACCAAGTAAATAGAGATGAAAAACTGGAGCGTTTCTCCCGAAGCTTTCGAGGAACAGAAATGGACAGTTTACGCAGCATAAGGTTTGCACAAGCATTATGTTGCCGCAGTGGAGAAATCGCGACATGCACCGCGGTATTTTTCTATGGCATGGTTGTTACGAAGCGCGCCGTTACAGTGAGAGAGCCAAGCACACTTCATTTTCTGAACCGTGATCGCTCGCCGGATGCGACACATACGGAAGGCCACTTTTCGAATGCCAAGGTGTTTTTGGTCGAAACTGGTGGTCTGTTTCACTGATCGCCTCCATCTTCGAACTCAGTGATCGAAAGATAGGACTTTCTTCACGCTGATAGAGAGAGAGAGCATAAACAAGCGAGCCGAACGTGAAACTCGTTGTCGGAGGAAAGCCGGCGTGGGATCAACAACGTCGCTATAGCAAAAATCTGATTGCTAGTCGAAGCCTAGCCGAGGCTCCCCACGCTTCCAACCAAAATGGTGGACGAGCGGACGCAACAAACGAACGCTCAGCTGGGCTCACTACTGCTCGCAGGCACGGCTGTACCACCAGTGCCGTAGCTTTCGCTGTTGGTCTCAGAGTAGCTTAGCAAAGGAGATGGCACCAACTAGGCGCTGAAAAGGGCTCTTTTTGACACTTTAACAAAGTTTTGCCGAGACCACACGACACAGTCATTTTATACGACGCCGCCGCGACCGTCGTGCTGTTTACGGTCACCGTGACCGCAAGCGCTCACCCTGCACCGCTGGACGGGTTCGAGTAGCTCATGCATTCGACGAGAGAGGAGACGATCAAAACAAGCCAGCCGAACGCGAGGCTTTCAACCAGCCGAACACAGTGCCGGTCGCGAGAGAGCACTAGAGCGCTTCGAAAAGGACCAACCGAAGATGTCATCGGATGAAAAGGACATCAGCTGTTTGCAACCCCAGCTCAAAAAAGCTTCGTCCGCTGGATGGATGATTCGGGCTGTACCCTTTTGGATCGGGCAGCGGATCAAGCCACCTAGCCGTAACTCAATACGAAGTGCTAACTCTATGTAATGAAAAAGTAAATTTCACTCCTGCCTTGATTTTGCCTCCATGTAGTGAAAATGTAAATGTCACTCCTGGCTTCATTCTATCCACCATTGAAGTAACCACGTTTTTAGTTACGTCTACATGCTTAAAGTCTATTTGTCTTCACTGTTGCTAAACACCAACGCTATGAAAAATTGAGCACCATTCCATCGGACTTGAGGGTGAAGCCCTTTACCGAAACGTATAAGGTGTTCAGCAGTTTCCTCCTGTGCTGGCTTCAAACAACATAGAGCTATTCCTAAAGTTCCCGTAACAGGGTTGCCGTTGGGTGGACTTGAAAAGGAGCCAGAACTCAAGCCAAAAGTAGCCAAAGTAGCCATGCCATTTAATATTATCGCCAAATTTGTAGCCAAGTGGAACAGAAGTGGTATTATAAGTAGATTCTTTAGTATTGATCACTAAATAATACCATTTTGAATCAGTAAGACAATAGAAAGCCACCGGTAAGTTGGAAATAAATTACGCGTGAGTGAAAGAATTGTGATAAATTCATTACGCGTACATATATTTTATGTAGAAAATATGAGTTCTTGCCAGACACAAAGTTATATTAGAATATTCCACCCAGCAAGTCAGTAGGAACATGTAAGTTGAAACAGATTTTCGTTGAAGCTGCAGACGAAATTCTGGTTGTAAATGAACATACCAGCAAAATTTGGCTGCAGATGTCTGTTTTCCCAAGTTTACACAAGAACACGCACTGCACATCAAAATTATTCGCAAAACTTGAGCGTAGCATCACAATATATGGCGGGAAGCTTGAGCAACGAGCCGGCCACGCGTTCGTCATCATGCACGCAACTTCGCCACTCCGTCGCGTAAGGTTGCCTCGATGCGCACCAGCCTACTGGTGGGTGGAGGACGACCGTAAGCATCCGCTGAAGGGAGAGAAAAACTTAAAAACAATGTATTTCGTCTGCAAAAAATGAGAAAAAATGGCTACCTAATGCGCCAAATCAGCACTTTAAAAATAGCCAGAAAATAGCCATGGCGCCAACTGCAAATTTTTGTCGCCCGACGGGGTCGAAAAGTAGCTAATTTGGCGCAAAGTAGCCACCAACGGCAACCCTGCCCGTAGATATGTTTTTAAATTTCCTGCTCAATATGTTCTGTACGTTTTCAGTGCTGATTTGGTTAGCATTACTATTTTCCACATGTCCCTCTCCACTTTGTTAACCTTTTTTTTCTTAACCAATGAGTTTTTCTTTTTTTTCGTACGTGACCGAAGCACTTACACTTTCTATCGCTGTATCAGGGAACCGGTTTTTGCGGGACAACGTCAGGCCCAATTCACGCTCGAGCCGCCCTTTCCCACTCCACTGTACGGATACCGCTTCGTACGTGACCCAGTCCAGTAACCCCATCTATGGGTGTATCTGGAAACCAGAGCGTGACAACCTTGGACAGTCGTGTATCATCCGGCCCAGGACTAAAACAGCTCCACTGTTAAAATATATTATTAGCCAGACCTCATGAATCAAGCGCAGGGGACAGCCGACATTCCGTTTGCTAAAGAAACAGATGTAGCTGCAGCAGCGATGGCGTACCAAACCGGGAGCGCGTCTGGATGACCTCCTTGTCTTTCATTAGTCCTCGTCCTCCGCCCCTTTCTCCTCCGCGTCCGAACCGTTACCGGTGTTTAGCTCGATCGGCGTCATCACCGGCCAGAGCCACAGCGAAATACGACAAAGCTGACGTCTTGTCCTTCCTTGAGGGTAGAGTTGTACGTAACCCGTTGCAAGCAACCGATTCCTTGCAATGAACTACACTTTTTGCGTAACTTCGTAATACAATCAATTACATTTTCGAAACTGTAACGTTCTAGGTAACTCAATTATATTTTCTTCTCGCTGGTTACCGGCAATAAATTACATTTTTTCCCTAAAGCAAGCTGTAGCCAGTTTTCCAGGGCAGTTCTTGTCCCTAACAATATGCGACTGCTATGTAGGGATCCTATGCTGTCCGACGGTGTGTCCCTACGTGGTCCCTACAGAGCGAATGTTTGCCCTTTACCCCAGCCTTACCTGCAACGACAGGCCCGAGAGCCAGTAACGGCGAAGCGCAACGCTTCATGGAGGACATGGACACTATACCATCGAAGCACGGCGCAACTACGAGCTGGTGTGGAAGGGGTTCTTACGTTATGATAGCGCCCTTCCCTCCAACGAATGCATTGAGAGCGTACTCAGTGTAGCAGCTGACCTCTTGACAGAGCAATGTGGAAGAATAAGCGACTACAACTTTTAAAAACTGCTTTTGAAAGTTAACAATTTTTAATACTCTATCACAGATGCCACGGTAAGCCCACCGCCTTCACGCGAGTCTGCAATTTTATCATTATCAAGTGAACTACAGCAGTTTGTAGTTGCTCGACTTGTATTATGTTACGGCAGTAAAGTTTAGAAGCAATGTAATGCTAAAGTAATTCACTGCATTTCTGTATTTCCTTAGTTACTTCTCTAGGGTTGCCTCTGACCATTGTAATCAATTAAGATTAAAAGGAAGTAAATGTAATTATAATTGGTTATTTGTTTTCTGTAACATAAACATCTCTGCTTGTGGGAAGTCTACTGAGGTCTACGGGGACACACTGACTCACGTTGAGGCTCTTGTAATAAACACATAAGCGCTAGTATTTTTTTTTTCAAGCTCATAAAGAAGCACGGCACCGCAGCCACATGAAATAGGGTTGAAGAGTAAAAAACGACAGAAGCAGCTGGACATCTGAAGCAGAGGGCTGGCAGCGAACTCGAACGTCTCCAACCGTGTGCACCATCAAGCTATCTGCGAAGGTCTGATCAGCTCGTAATTGCTGCCCTGAAAATACTGGTGCCTCTCGTCGCTCCACAATAATAATTACACTGGCAGCATGATAAAAGAGATACAATAAACCTTCAGGAGCTAGACATGATAGTTTTCCTCTACAAGACAGTTTTGGCAATGTAGGTTATATCTAGAATACCAAAATATTCCAAATATTATAAATACCAAATATTATACCAAAATATTCCGCTGCTATTGGCAGGTATACGTACCAGCAGAACTGCTTGCCACTTTTGCCTCCTATGCCTTATATGAAGTTACTATGTCTAAAAGCAAATGAGAGGTTAATTCATTCTTTAAACCTTATTAGTAGGTCTTTGGTACTTTGCCGTGACTGCGGATTGAAAAAAAAAATAAAATGTTGGATGAGGCATGGTCACTGCAGGAACCTTGGAAGATATCTTTCTTATACATTTAAAAATGAAATGAAGAATGTGCTAAGTGAACCTGTCATAGACTGTCATCAACGATACACAGTTCTTTACAGTACCCGAACTTCCCTCTGTCTGTCTCTCTCTCTCTCTCTCTCTCTCTATATATATATATATATATATATATATATATATATATACAGGGTGTTTCAAGAAATGTGTCCACTATTTTTTAAAAATCTTCAAAATGCGGTATTTGCTCGCTGTCTTCACAATTGCTTTTTCAGTAGCGGCAGGCATCTTAAGATGGTTGAAGACATGATTTGCGACAGTAATTAAGAAAGTTAAATTAATTAACCTTTTTAATTAGCGGAGTTAGGTGGTTAAGTCCAATGGGAGAATTGAAGTCCTTCATGCGAGCAATCCATTTCAGCTTTGAGATTTCGAAAAGGCGGCCTCTATTAATTATTGTGGCGTAATGAAGTTCAGGCAAATTCAATGGTGAAACCGAAACCCAAGCACCGATGAGCGCAACAAGCAGACGACTAGAATGACGTGACTGTTCAAGACAACGGTTACAGAGGTGCAGTGCGTCCCCGTTCGTTAACGTATGTGCGTCATGTGTGCTACTACTGCAAGCGCAGCCCACACACTAACACCAAGAAGTCAATTGATGGTTGATATAATGACGTTCACTCATTGTGGACGTCTCAGACGAATGTGTCAGTTGCGCTCTTCCGCTTTTCGGTTTCGGTTTGGCCGCTGAATTTGCCTGAACTTCATTACGCCACGATAATTAATAGAGGCCGCTTTTTCGAAATCTCAAAGCTGAAATGGGTTCCTCGCATGAAGGACTTCAATTCTCCCATTGGACTTAACCACCTAACTCCGCTAATTAAAAAGTTAAGTAATTTAACTTTCTTAATTACTGTCCCAAATCATGTCTTCAACCATCTTAAGATGCCTACCGCTACAGAAAAAAACAACTGTGAAGACAGCGAGCAAATACCGCATTTTCCTGATTTTTTTTAAAATAGTGGACACATTTCTTGAAACAATCTGTGTGTGTATATATATATATATATATATATATATATATATATATATATATATATATATATATATATATATATATATATATATATATATATATATATATATATATATATATATATATATGTGTGTGTGTGTGTGTGTGTGTGTGTGTTTGTCTGTATTTTACGGAAACACGAAAGAATGTGGTGCTCACGTTCTTTCTCGTACTTCATGATCTTGGCTGCGAGTAGCACGTAGCGCGGGTTGGTGACACCGTACAGACGAAGCAGCGCGATGTAGGCGCCCGACCTGTGTTCCTTTGGAATACTGCCACGCCAGAACCACCATGCTGCGTCTGCTTGGCTGAAGCCCAGCTGCATGAGGAGTCGGCAGCAAGAATCTTTGAAGTGTTCAATGATTTATTTATTCAATTCATTTTTTATCTACTGTACTTCCAGCTTCACTTTCTTTATTTCAATATAAAAAATTAATTCTCCATGCGGTTGTCTATAGCGTCAGCGAAGCCTGGTGTACCAGATTCAGACAGCAGCGAAAGTCAGAGGCTGCCTGGACTGAGGGGGCCACCTAGCAACGCCGAAGACAAGACACCTGCTCTTGAAATATAAAAGCGCTTACCTTTTTTATCTCTGTCTCTTTTAAGCTGGTACATTCGTTTCGTGACTCTGTGTGTGTTGCTATAATAGATTGTGCTGTAAAATATGAAGAGGATGGTTTAAAAAACTATAGCCTGAGCAAACGCCCCGGTGAGAACGCTGACCAGAATTGAGATTGGCCTCACCGACGACTTAGCGACTTTGTATTACGAAGCTGCGCAGCACTAAAAAAGGCATTGGAAATTACGGTTAGCTCTACGGAGAACTTGGTTGTCGGTAGGCAGTGTTTATTTACGGGCTACATGTCGCGAGCCTATCAAGCGCTCCGTTAATAACCCGCTATCGAAAATCAGCATTATGCCCAGTCTTGGACAGTAACTAGTTACTAGTGACGCGTTACCGGTAACTTGCCACTTTTTTCAGTAACTTTAACTGTAACCAAGTTACTTTTTAGTTAAAGTAACTTGTAACACTGTTTCTTCATTAAAATTTAACTGTAGCAGGAAATCCCGTTACAGTTACTTTCAATAACTTCTCCACCTTTCCACATTTCCACAACGCGGCTCCCCTCGCAGTTTAAGGACAGGAGGCCACTAAGAGGATATTAACCTCCCTGGAAAAGATTGAGGTCGTTGTCGCTCTGTATGATGATTTCTTAAAACCTTTCTTTCGTGTTGAGTCGAGTAGAAACAAGCATCAAGACAAAAAATAAATTAAAAGACACCGGCAAATTAGAACCTAGCGAAACCCTAGAGGATGCTGGCTTAGCCATAATCACGGGGAAAAGAAAGGGCGCAGGCGCCAGCGTGGGTTGGGGACAGAAACATTCGTCTGCTTCATCTATACTGGCTCACTACATTCGTATCAGTGCATTGCATCTGGTTAGAAACGTGTAGGCTAGAGTTCCTGTATATGCTACCTTTAGGTAGCAGAGTTGCGCATCTGTTTTCCAAACGCCGCTAGCAACCATGCATTGCGGAGAAGCTGATGCACAGGCCACGCCCGCAATACATGGCCGCGCCGCCGAAAGCGGTTGCCGTTCACCTAGAATCTATCAAGTCACCGTCTTGGACTCTGTAGCTCGTTAGCTAGAAACTGGTGCTTTTATTTGCTTTAGATTCATGTCATTAAGCTTCGACAGCAAAGTATTTACGTCGATTCAGCACCGTTTTCGAAAAACATACTCAAATAATCGATGCTGTAGGCGTAGCGAGTGGCAATATGGGCGCTCCCGGAATCTCGAAGGACATGTATTATGTGTTAGTCAGTTGTTTTTTATCCTCCATAGCTGGCGCCACTTGACTTGGTGGCGGCGGCGGCGCATGTTATTCGGCACTACGCTAGCCTTTGCGTTATCGGATAGACTTAAAAACGCTTTTGTACTGTCGTGGCACAGTCCCGAGAGCAGGTGTTTCTTCTTTCATCGCCGACACGCTTCGTCGATCGGCGGCAGGCTTAAGCAAGTCGCCTGCAAAAACAAAGTGCGGCTTCGCCACATAGCTATGGTTGCTAGCCAGGCAAGATGGCGGACCTATGCGCAACTCTGCTCCCGTAGGGAGCATATACAGGAACTCTAGTGTAGGCGAGCGGCGAGCGGCCCCGCGTGGTATGGCACGGTAACTCGCTCTTGCTTGCGGTCTCTTTTCACAGTGATCGTCAAAGCCCGACACTCATGCAAGCGATCTCGCTTCACGGAAGCGAGATCGATGATGCGCCTATGTTTTGCGGGCTTGCGCTGGAAGCATTTCGCCATGAAAATCCAGCAATTGGTGACGGTGGCACGGAAGATGAGTTATTTTGTCAGTTGCCTCAAGCATCTCTTTTATCCAACCAGCGGCAACAGAAGGTCAACAATCGTGAAACTCATCTCAGTGAACTGGTGAAGTTCCGCAAGGTCAAGAATATCTTTATAGAATGGGATACGAGGATCCCGTGAAGCGCGTTGGCAGAACGTCTGTTTATAAAGGACATATTCTCCTCCAAAAAGAGGGAAGCTCTGGGACGCCAACTTCGTGACACAACTCGGCGTAAGTTACAATGAGCTCTGCAATTAAATTTCCCAACACCAATGATGCTTTAACAAAAAAATTTGAAACAAAATGAGTTGTAAAAAAAGATTTCTGGTGTTGGGCTTGAGTGTGCCCCCCTTTTAGGCTCTCTTTGTCTAGGGATTTACCACGCGCAATTTGGCTACCCTCTTCACTTCTTACATTTATATTAAATAAGCTCATTTGCTTGGCTTCTGATCGTTTACTCAGATTTCTACAGTAACAGAAAAGTAACGACGATACTTTTTCACAGTAACTCTAAGTGTAACAATATTAATCAGAACTAACAGACCATGATGCTAAGGAACCTGTAGGGGATGTTATTAGTAATTGTAATGTAAATGTCAAGAAATAAAAGTCGACGCAAAGATAAGTTGCCGCTGGGAGGGACCAAACCTGCGACCTTCAAAGAACGCGTCCGATGCTCTAGCTACTGAGCTACAGGGGCGGTCATCCGCCCGTTCACATTTTGGGGTGTGTATTTGTGCGTTTAAACATAGGAGTGTTAGTCAAGCTAGAAAATGAATGCTTATACCTAGCCTCAAGAAATAACACGATGAAATCCACTGTCCATTTTTAATCGATAGGCAGCACTATTAATAAAAAGAATACTACAGCTAACTTTCCGAAGAATTCATACGGTTGCTCATAAAAGATATCATGGTCTTCGGTTGGACTTATTGTTCTTGTAACTACATGTACGGTCGCGATAGAAAGAAACGCGAACAGTGTGGCGTCTACTCGCTCTGCTGTTCCCATTTCTTTTGAAGCGGTTGTAGCCTGCGTTGCAATAAAAAAGCCACTAGAGTCATCCCATGACACAATCAAGGCCCACTCTAGCATCATTCTATTGCCATCAAGGTCAGAGCACAATGAAAACAGTGTGAAACGCTGTTCGCGTCTCTTCCTATCGCGCCTTATACATCGTCAAGTATATATTGTGTCTGAAGAGAAAAGTGAAATAATCAAAAGGTTGCTCACTTGTGCTACTCGCATTTTGCCGACGAAAAAGGTGGGATGAAAGTTGATCGAGAAGACGACCTCGAGTCCAAAGTCCAAGTTGCAGCGCACGATCATGTCCACTGCGTCGACTGTCTCCAACCTTGTATCGTTGTTCAGGTCCAGATTCAGTGAAATCATCCACTCCACCAGATCCTTCGTCTACAATATACACGTACGCTTGCTTTCGAAAGTGCCTTTCTCTTGGCAAAGTCATACGCGCACACTCTTTAATGGAACGAGAAAACACCAACGCCGCAGCTGGCACAGCGAATGAAGTTGCTTGTTCGGTAGCACTTCCATGTTGTTGGCCCTGGTGTGTATTCGCGATGTCACCTTTCATCATTATTACAGGGTGTGAGAGTGATTTTTATCAGATATTTATCAACATAGGCCACGAAATGACATTTATTCCAGAAATAACAAAACCAAGGCGAGGAACGCAAACATGTTGCAACTTGCAAGATTCAAGTTATTGCCCGTACGGACGCCTTTTTGCAACAGTGGCTGTATAATTGTCTTTCCCTTCCAACAACTGCCTTCCACATCGCGGAATCCGGCTGAAATATAAGTGTCACTAAGTTTTTGCAGCTTTAATACTTTGATACCGCTGCCGGTTCTCCGCTTTTCGAGATGATTATTGAGCTGTTCTGTGAATAAGCAAATCAGTAACGCAGCGATGAATACTTGGTCGCTGGATATTACAATTATCTGGCTATGGTCTAATTGATTTGAACAAACTGATCAACTAATACGCACTTTATACACCGTGTATAATTAAATGCATATTTTTATTCCATAAATTGCCTCCATCTACCAGCGAATGAGACATACTGTCTCGCACAGTGTGGAATAGGTAAACGCTCACCTACCGGGTCATCACTTCACCATATAGAACATTTTCAAGTGCATTCAATTCGTCAATTAGTATTCCATTGCAAGGAGCCTTCAAATCAGTAATCACGTGAATCGTTTCCACACTCATTTTAAAAGTGCAGTACCAATCAACACATTAATGTATAACGAAAGTGCCGCTTTGCTATTGGCTATCATATTGTGTTGCTTGGTAACATTCTGCTAATACCGGACTGTCTGTAGCTGCAGGAAGGAAATAATGTATCATGAAGTTTAAGACAGTGCACCATCTCCACTCACGCGATTAACATAGACAATTCGTAGATGTTAGAAGTTAAGGCGAAATAATGATGGCAATGGCAACGAATTGGAAGGATATATGAAGAAAGGCTAGCAGCTAACTGTTTTGGATCCGACCTCTCACAACTACAAAACGCTGGTTGCAAAATACGGCCGATCCAGGGGGCGAAGCGGTTTTCGTACGTACTGTCACTCGTTTCAACGTGAAGTAAGCGCTGAGAGCATAGATAGTATCAGAGCCTGCCGTGTATTCATGTCTTTCGGGAAAGCCCGCGTGGAACGCGCCCTTGTGAGCGAAGTTCACAGTTCTGCTCCAGCGACGCAGCCAGTTGCAGCGAGAGGTCCGTCCCGTGGAGTAGAATGGCGCGCCCTCAAGCGAGCGCCGCGCGAAGCGGAATTTACACACCACCCGGCACTGACGCCACCACGGAGCCTGCACGCCGGGGACCGTAAACACCGAGCGCATGCGACGCGAGCGTGCCGGGGCTCCCGTGTTGTGACGCACGGAATACGGGAGTGACGTAAGCACTTCTCTCACCCTCTACTACGAGTAAACTATGAGTGGAATGATGAGTAGATACCCGTAAATGTGCCAGAACCCCCCCAAAATTGGCAGCCAATCCACGAAGTGAATGCCGATGATGGAGCGAAGCTCCATTGGCGAAATGATAAACGATATAAAGACGGATAGTCATGTTGCACGGAAGGACGGATGGACGCACGCACTGACGGACGGACAGATGCACGGACGGACGGACAAACAGATGAACGGATAGAGTACCGTCTATATTTAACGTATATGCGCGCTCTGAACGCTAGATGTACGGTAAATGTAACACCTGTGTTTCAATCCGACGGAGAGCTACGACGACGACAACAACGGACATGGTGAGAGCTTAAGCAGCTTCACTCCTAAAAACCATTAGCCAAACTATGTTGGGAACCTGGCTATGAGCTTTCCTTAGTGTAATTAGGTGCATAACTGATGTTGTCTGATGTGTTCTACGCAGCGCCTTGCTTAGGTACTACGTAGTCATGGAACGCCACTTTTCTATGTTCATTAATTGCGAAGCAGTCCTTTCATTTCTCTAGTTTCTATGTGCGCCTATCATGTTTAAATTTTTTAAATTAATTATCCGGGTGGTTAATTCTAATTTTTTCTCGGATAATGCTATCCTATAGCATCTAAATTATATGCATAACTTAACACGTGCATATCTATGTTTTTGTATTTCTATATATTTTTTTTTAATTTAAGAACAGTCCCAACTGGTGGTGACACTGGCGTGCTCCGCAAACAGCTTGATGACATTAGGTTCTAATGCTTTCAAAGAAAACTGCTTCTTTACCTTATGATAACGCAGTAAGCAGTACTACGTACCTCGGTGCGGTTTGTTTGTTCCATAGATATGCAGCTTTTGAATAATGCAGCTACTTTTTGCCACGAAGTCTGATTGGTGGATGGTATTTCAGTCTTGTATATACTTGCCACGATGTTAGCTTCAATGTCAAGCTGAGTCTGCAAAAGAAATTACAAGCAGAGTTGCGAAGTTCGGTAAACATTTCTGGTAACCAGCAAGAGGAGGCTAATGACTGGCTACATCTATTGCCCCCCATAGTTGACTTTTCAAAATAACTGAGTAATCGTTCCGCAATTCGCTACAGAAAGAGTGCACACAAAATCTTTCATAGTACAGGTCTATTACGAATCAATTAGCGTCTTTCAAAGTAATAAGGAATGTAGCGTAACAATACTATTGAAACCAAACATACAAAAAAGAGGATTTCATGCAGTAAAATACACTTTTGCCGTAAGGGTGACGCAATCAATGCGATAGCAACACAGTGAAATCTTAAATTAACATAGGCGAGCTGCGTTAGAAGAAATATGCGTTATAGTAGACATCAGCTTGCTAAGTGAGCAGCTTGGCTGAACGTGGTCAATCCGCATGAAGGGAACTCTCGGTGACGACGGCAAACTGCGTGTAGAACGGAGGTGGTCATGACAATTGGCACACGTGGTTAGAGTTGTTAGAAAAGCATAAGATAGTTTGCACTTGACATGAGACACGCAACCTGCTACCTTACTGGTTCTCCAACATGGTGGCTATGGATGATGTCAGTTTACCCTATTCAATACCAGGGAGCACTGCCGAACATGCGTGCGAGAAATTATCTCGGAGCCACCAAGTCCTCCAATGTCACCGAATGCCATGGGAACGATTTTGGGAGTATGTACGAGACCTACAAGGAGAACCACCATGCCTGACCCTAACAAATGCAACTTTCGGACATAGCTCGACAAGCGAGAGTGAACATTCGTGCTGGCATTCGCTAGAATGCGTACTGAACTGCAAGATGACATGGTACAGGAAAGTAAATGCCTCCGTCGCAACCACACTTTGCAGTCTTTTCTTCGGATATTATGAAAGTGTAGCCTGGCCGTCGGCTGTTCGCGCCATCTCGCGGGCAGTTAGTGAACAAGCCTGTGCGATTCTGAAGCAGCTCAAGTAGTAATGTCTTTAAATAGTTGGCCCTTTGCACAAGTGAGCCTACATGGACTCCTGGCTCAGCTGTCTAAGGTGTCTTGTTGCGAAGCGAAAGGTCGGTGGTTCGACACCGTGATCGCGCGTCTAGCTCACATTTTCTTGATATATTTCTTCCGTGGCTCTTACACCCACCCGCACCCACGCACCCACCCACCATATATATTGTCAAGGAGAGACACAAGAGACAACGCCCGTACGCTGGGCCGGCTGTTCTTATTCTCCTCTTCTTCTTTCTCTGCTTCGCCCCAGCTGCCCGCGCGCCCTGACATCCGTGTCTTTCTTTGTCATAACACTCGGCCATGACTGCATAGCACGCGGAGCTGCCGACAGTGTCTCTGGTGGGCGGCTCTGGCTGCATCGCAGTGGTCGGTACAGGCGACGCTGCGACTGGGCTGGTGGCTCTGCGATAAGTGGGTCTGGTGGGCGACCCTGGCTAACTCTCAGCGGTCGGTTCCAAGCACGCTGCAACTTGGTTTGCATATGTGGCAGAAGTGTCTCGGGTGGGCGACACTGGGTGTGACGCAGTGGTCGTCGCACGCCTAGGAGATACCTATGCGTACGAGCACGGACAGACTGCGGGACGTGGTCACGACCATGATGCGACGCTGCTGCATCTTGCTTGCTGTCCTGCTGCACTGCGAGGTACTCTGGTGGACGACACTGGCTGTGTCGAGGTGGTCGTTGCCGGTTACCGTGAAGACTACCCGTTCGTAGCTGGAAATACATGGCAGAAAATCCAGAATGCAGTACTGCGACTGCCCTCACTGAGCGCGGACGTCTGCGCTGTTCGGGGCGCGTCAAGGTGCGACGGGTTGTCCCACTAGACATCTGCGACATTGCTGGGCAGAGTTCACATGCTGACTTGTGAGGCAAGTCGTGTTCTTGCGGCATTGCTGAAGTTGTACAGGTGCTCGAGGTGATGGTTCTTGCCAACGTGTCGCGTTCAATCGAACCGACCTGGCCAAAAGGCTTGTCATCAGGTGCAACCGTGAGCTGCACAGGCAGGTCGTCGATGACATCGTCCTCGGGCGCGATCGGCACTTGAGATTCCTTTAGGCAGACGGCACTTGGCAAGTGGTGAGCGTTCGCACACTCGGCCAATGACTGCGCTGATGGCCGGGGATGATGTGGCTGCTGATTGTGGGCCAAACCGGCAGTGGTGGCTTGTGCTTCGTCTCCGCCTGGTAGCGAGAGAGCTGACGTCGTCACACAGAAGGCCGACGCGTCTAAGCACTCTAGCGCTGACCAGCTTGGAGGCTGGCTCGCCGGCTGCTGTGGCGTGGAGACGGTAATAAACTCTGTCAAGGGGAATTGTGTTGCAGGTATCGACGCGGAGTCTGACACCTGTAGGGAGGAGTACACCTTGCGGCTGGTGTCGATGACTGCCGCAGGGCCCTCTGGGAAGCTGTCCGTGGAGTAGATACTGGGCACAGCTGCACCGATGGGGCGCTGCACCTCGCGAGCTCGATCTCCGAGGGAGGGCAGGTTGCTGGACGCCCGGGCTGCACCATCGAGGTGCGTGGTAGAGGCTCGGTCGGTGGTCAGGGGGGTCACAGGCATGCGAAAGGGGACGAAATAGACTGGTTAACTTCGCACACCATTCAGACCAGGACCCCTGCCTGACGCCCTCGTAGGCATGCCATGCCTTGGCGGCATCGCGAAGGTGGTCGATGGCAATTAACCACTTGCGACATTCCGGCCAGGCAAGGAGGCTGCCGAGAGAATTAATGGTCTCGACCCACAGGAAAACGTCGTCTTGGAAGCCGCGGAACACCGGGACTGCCCAAACAGCCGACGATGGTGAAGCGGCAGGCGAGAACCCGGAGTTCAGCGACGACACGCGGTGGAGTAGACGAGACAGTTCCGTAAGTATACGCACGTGTTCCGCACAGTTGCCGGCCGAGGCGCCCGACGAACCCTGGGCGGGGTTCGCGGAGTGCGCGGCGGTCCCGGTAGTCACGGTGGCTGGATCCATGGTCCAGGACGCGTGGACGGCGTCCCTTGTCGTGAACACCGCGTCACTGCAGTGGTGTGGAGCCGTCGAGGAGGCCTAGACGCCGTCCCCGAACGGTGGTGGCAGTGGCGGCAGGTGAGCAGGTGCCGAGGAGGCCTGGACGCCGTCCTCAAGCAGCACTTATTGCTCGTTCACGTTGCTGACTGCCATGGACGAAGAGTCGTAGACGTAGCACTTCGTCTTCGTCGACTGCGCCATTGTCAAGCAGAGACACAAGAGACAACGCCCGTACGCTGGGCCGGCTGTTCTTATTCTCCTCTTCTTCTTTCTCTGCTTCGCCCCAGCTGCCCGCGCGCCCTGACATCCGTGTCTTTCTTTGTCATAACAATATATATTGCAGTAGCACGGCTAATTGGGCTAGTTGGTATTGGTTCATCTTTTAACTGAATAAGGGCGCGCACACAGACACGGACACTAGAAGAAGAAAATGCACCCAATATATATATATATATATATATATATATATATATATATATATATATATATATATATATATATATATATATATATATATATATACAAGGCGCCAATATATAGAAGAATTTGGAGGACAGCCTAGTAGTTTGTGGTAATATATCTCCTGTGTTGTGCATTTATAATGTGTGGTTCTAACGGAAATTGTAGTAATTACACAAAGAAATACTTCGGCTTACAAAGTTACCTACGTCAATCAACTGGTTGTATCCCCTGAAGGTGCCGCACACATAGCGGTAAAAGTCTTGGCACGGGTCTACGGTAGAGTCCAGCTTTGCTCGGAGCCACTGTGACACGAAATGGCACTCGGTGGTTGCGCACACGGGACCTTGGGAGACCTCGGTTTGTGTAGGTACGGCAGCGGCCGTTCCTGTGGCG
Source organism: Rhipicephalus appendiculatus (assembly GCA_030522465.1). Lineage (NCBI taxonomy): Eukaryota > Metazoa > Arthropoda > Arachnida > Ixodida > Ixodidae > Rhipicephalus > Rhipicephalus appendiculatus. The sequence continues at coordinate 36,121 of JALIZH010024213.1, forward strand.
GGTTGGTCGGTTTGGGTGGCTCCTCCGGACGGAGTTGAGCTTCTTAGCGTCACGGATGCCTCCGGAACACGTAAAAGCCCGATTGTTGCATCATCGGGCTGCCGAAAATGAGAACCACATATGAAACCGGATGTCATGAGCACGTCAGAATAATTTAATTAGTAACAACAATTTCTGAGGCTTTGCGCGCTGAAACCACCATTTGATTATGAAGCGCGGTGTGACGGAGTGCTCCGGAAATTTCGAACATCTTGTGTTCTTTAAGGAGCACCGACATCGCGCTGTACACGCCTTCCTGGCGTTTCGCCTCCGTCGAAATGCGACCGGCACAGGGAAAGAAGCCGCGACCTCCGGATCAGTGGTGAGAACCGTGACCGCTGTACCACGGCGGCGGACAAGTCAGGATAACTTGACCGCATGATTTCCTCTGCTGCGTAACCGGCTATACAGACACGTTGTTGGTAGATATACTTTTTGCTAAAGAAGACGCATACATTGAATGTATATATTTTTTTGTTTCGGCAAATGAGTCTACTTGAATTATTGTTAACTCCACTGAAGATTGTTGAAAGCTTTTATAGCTGATAAAACGCTGTTTTGGATGTCACCCGAACCAATGAAAATTCATTGTACAATAGTGTGCCACCTCGAGCAATAGTCTCTCAAGGCAGGAGGATAGCTAAGTTACGGGGCTACAACTACAGGCTTAGCAAAATTCCACCCTCCTGCTTTTGGAGTTTGGGAGATGATAGTGGTTAGCAGTCCAGATATGTTAGTCTTTTCAAAGGCTTTCGGCCATGTCTGAAATGCTAAACTACATCTAGAGCTTAAATATTGCTGCTACTTATCTGCACGCCATCCAATTTGTTCACCAGAGAGCCAGCACATCTGAATTTGTGCCAGTTTTTTCTGGTCCACCTAAAGCTTCAGTTCTGGCCACTATCATATTTCTTTCATTTGTAAATGACATAACTTTTCAGGTTTAATCCAAGATCGGGTTATTTACAGATGATTGAGTCCTTATAGAGACGTGCTATGCCAGCAATATCAAATTAGTCTGAGCAATGATTTTGCTTTCATAGTACAGAACGATGTTAGAAATGGCATATTGACATCAGCTTCGATAAAACAGTTGCAATGTCAGAAACTAAAAAGAAATCCAAGCTTACTTTCTCGTACGGCTTCTGTAGAAACATTCTTAAGAGCGTCACTCAGTATAAGTACATTGGCGTTGTCATATCGTCAGATGTGGGATCGTCGGCTCATGCAGAACACGTTACAAGCAAAACGATGTGAAAGCTCATGCCGTTTTAAAGCGGGTGCAACGATACTCTACGAGAGAGGACGAGCTTTTGGCCTACGTGACGATAATACGCCCTATCTTTGAATATGCGCGCGTGCATGGTTCCCGTCTACCCAAAATCACACAGCTACCCTTGAGGCTGTCCAGCGCACAGACGTGTGTTTTATCTGTAAGAGATACGCACAGACTCGCCGACGCAGGTGCTCTCGGATATCGGCCTTCATATCCTAGGCAGTCGTGCGATGCTGTTCCGACTCAAATTTCTGTACCTCATACAACAACAACAACACTAATGATAACAATAATAATAATAATAATAGTAATAATAATAATAATAATAATAATAATAATAATAATAATAATAATAAAAGTCAGTCGCACCGCAAGGGCGAAGCAATTGCTTTTGTTAACAAATGCGATATCAAGAAATTGGAGCGTCGCTGAAGCACGAACAAGGATGTTCGAAAAGAACACACGCGTTACAGAGGACAAGCGTGAACTAACAACTGCTACTGCTGTTACGTCTTTGTGTTTTAGGAACGTGCTGCAAGTGTCGACAATGCAGAACCCGACGCTATTAGATATTTCCTTTTCTTTTAAACTGAGGTGCGTGGAGTTGCTGTTGACCAACCCAACTGTTTTCATGCGTATGCATCTACCGAAAACACTGTTCTTTAGTTGCTTAGGATGCAAAAGACAAAAGTTAACAGCCCAATATGGCGGCACTCAAACGCGTCCGTAAAATAGTCTATATACTTTAAATGTTTTTTTTTTCTGAGGGCATTAGGGTGAAAATTTCAGCCACTTTCGCCCATTAACCCGAAATATTGAACACGCGCTCCACATGAATTCATAAAATGCCTTGAATTCAGTAAATTATTCTTTGTCCATTCGACACTCCAATGTTTGTGTATTGTGAATATTGGGTGCTTTTGCATATACTATAACGCCACGCTCTACAGTGGAAAGAGAAGTCTCATCGTTCGATCTAAACACAGATAATCTGTACGAGTTTCTGAACACCTCGCTGAATATTTGTTAACGAATGCGTGTACTAGCCAGCGTAATACCACGTAAAACAATCACGTAATATCATGTGAATGAATCATAACATACTTATGCTAGCACATTTGTAAAAGCAGAGCAAGGTCACCCCCGCAGTACAAAAAAAATATATATTGAATCACATGGCAAAAGTTTTTGACAGTTTTCCTGTCTACGATAAAGTGCGTGTTAAGAATTGCCAAAAAATTTCTGCCACTTTGGTACTGTTTCCTGCATAAGATTCGCGATATTTTATACAAACGCAATAATGCGGTCGCAATGCAGTCTATATTGTTGCCCAACATGATCCCATTGTCATCTCTTGCCATTAAGTGCTATACTTCTCAGCACTGTTAATATAAAACACACCACTGGTATATAAAAAAAAACATTCAGTGTAGAGGCTGTCCTTACTTCGTCGCTGACGTCATCCGACTGCTCGTTGTACATCATGAGCAAGGCGACAACGATGCAGCTACTGATCAGTGGCAGCAAGCACAACGCGCAGAAGATGGTCGTTCTCAACGAGTGGTCATCGTCCTGCAGTACCGCCTCTTCATGGACAAAGCCTTGCATTCTTATGGGTCTGTTCTTCATCACGGGTAGCTTGAGCTTCTCTGTCGAGAATGCAGAAAGTAAAATGAGCCCTTTAGAAGGGGCATCCTTAATTTCTCATATTTCAAATTTACAAGATGCGCGAATATTATCGATGAGTGCAGACACAGCGGGGAATTCGAGTCGCAGGGGAGATGACTTCACTACACTTCGCAGGCAGGTTATTACGCGCGCGAGGGAGGCAGGACCGCGCTCAACAAACGCAACTCGCGGCTTTGGTATCTTATTAAGAAGTGTTGAGTTGAATAGCGCATTCGTACGCAACATCGGGGCTGAAATATTTTTCTTTGTCAGCAAGAGCACGTGCGCAAGGCACCTCCACGTAACTTTGGTCAACGACTTTGAGCAGAAAAAACAAATGACGAAATTTTTATGGTTTTTTTGTTGATTCGTAAGGGCCTCTGCTAGCCACGTGGAGAGTACGGGCCAGAGGCGAGACGGTGCTCAATCAGCCAGACAAAGTCGCGAGCCTAATGAAGAAGCACTAATGAACAAAACAATCCCTCTAGTATTTTTACATTACCTTTTTATTATAATGAAACAATCACAATTATCGCTAGATGGTACTTTGTAAGAGAGAAAGCGCACAAAAAGGCCTAGAGGGTCCTACGTTAACTCGCTGCGACGTCAGAAATTTTATCGGTTCTGCTAGGAACAAAGTAATTCTTTATCCGTAAAATGAATTACATTATCTTCAAAGCGAGTCACAAACAACCCAATACTTTTATGAAAACTTCCTTGGTCAAAGTGACCAAAGTACCATAATAAAGGACTGTGATATTGCACTAAAATTCAGCTGTTGAGCTTCTGGTGGGGAATCTAAAGCTAAATTTTACTTTTCTTTTCGATCACTGAATCTGTAATGCTTCAGTTAACGATAACGTTGGTCTGAAATAGTAATTTTATGTGTACATTAACTGAACGTTTAACTATATCGTACCTCCAAAGGAAATGTATTCCGCGCCAGAATTCGGTACCAGCAATACTAGCGCTCAGAACACATGGCCCAGAGCGACGAGCATACATGGCACGATGGCACAGAATAAAAATTGCGGGCTATTTCGGCGAAACGTAGAATTCACGAAATACGTAGTGTCTCCGAGGAAAAGACTCAAAGAAAGCACTTTTCCCCATTTGGCCCACCTCCACACCACAGCTTTAGGAACGAGAGAATAGTTAAGTTATTTTCCCATTGGCCTGACAGCCGGCGGTTTTGTGCCTGCTCACACTACCATGTGCTTTTGAAAATTAACATACAATTCTGAATTACCTGGTAAGAGAGCCAAAATTGCTCTGAAGTAAGGAAATACTGATTTTTAGTATGGCCTCTTCTATTTCTGTATGTAAAAAACTAGAATGTAATTGAGTTTAATTGGTTTATGTGAAAATCTTCCTGGATTTGACAACCAGGCTAACCACCTAGCCTTTCATGAATTCTATGAAACTGTCAAGAACAAAAGCCCATTAAACAATCGAGAGCAACGCCGCAACAAGCGTGCATAGGCTGTTCGCTCTTTCATCAAGGGAATACAGAAGCATGCGGTGTGTTCTGCAGTAAAAGAAATTGACTTGTGGCAAGATAATCGCAATCGGAATAAACCACATCAGTTTGATAGGAACCCCAACGCGTTTCTTTCAATACAGTGCGCGCGTGCTCCACTGCTGTCAACGTGTGGCGTATTCCCTGATCCTTAAGGTAAACTTTACAGTGCTCGGGAACGTCATCAAATACAGGCAAGCTCAAGGTAAGAAAATAAAAAAAAATTGGCCACGTATCTGCGTGCTTCGCTGCAAATGTCATCGAAAGACGATTCTTCTGCCGGTTGTACTATATGAGTCCTGGTCTCATCCGCGGCCACCTGTGATGCTGTTCTCGACCATTTCCGTCCTGGCATGACCAAGCGTCTTCTCGCCGCAAGCGCGGTGTTTTTGGCACCGTGTAAAAAGCTGAGAAGTCGCGCAGAGCGACCACGAAAAGAGATTCTCTTGTTTGCAGCGACGAGGGCAGACTGCGCCAGCTATCGTGCGTCGGATGAAACACGCGGCACTTCGCGCGACCTCGGAGATAGACGACGGCTCTTCGCTTTTGCGAGGCAGCCCGCATTTTCAGCGCAGCCTAAGAAACACTAGGGTCTTTAGAATTGAAGTATTTATGTATTTTCTATAAAAGAACACACCACTTAATACTTCCGTATTGTTGTTGCGCCTCAGGTATGCGTAATATTTGCTTTTTGATCGACAATGTTCACAAGTATGCACGCAAACGACTGTTCAAGTTGGCTGGGCGTTCAGAAAGTAGTCAAACTTTGGCCGAGTCGCTGAATCGGGTTACGGACAGACAGACAGACAGACAGACCAAAACTTTTGCTTTGAAGTATCCCAAGAAAGACTATCGTCTTTAAGAGTAAATAGAATTCATCAGGCCTACGTGGCCTCGTATACCGACATTTCCCCCCAACTGCCCTGACAGCGGCCGATTGGCTACATTTCAGCACGTTATGTGGCGGTGCCCCCCACTTACGCAACAAAAGAAGATGACACCGCATCACCGAGGTAGACTTTTACCAATGTATCTCTAGAACTGCCTCGTTCGACCAACTCGGGGCCGTCCAGGGGGCCTGTGAAGCGGTCGGAAGCCTCTGGCTCCCGCCCCCGTCGCGGGAGAGGCCCTTGGTGGGCTCCTAGGAGCTCCTCCCCAGGACTCTAATTTAAAGTTCGTCTGACTGACTGACTGGCCTCTAAGAATTGTGTTTTTTCTTTAGCGATATTCTGCAAACTCTTGATACAACATATGCAAACAACATATACAAACTCTGAATAATAAATTGTGAAGTCTTCCGCGCCGAAACAACAATACTATAGTTACACAACAATCCGAAACAGTCCGCCGCGATGGTGTAGAGGTTACGGTGCTCGGCAGGCAAATCCCGGCCCGCAAATCCCACTTGTTCACACACCTCACATCACTTCCTGCGCGATCTTGAGAAGACAGAAGTTCAAAGAAAAAAATGGAGGCTTGCAGTCATGAAAAGAGTTTTTCAACCGAGAATATTGGAGCGACATTTCCTGTTCAACGATATCGGCGGTGTGAGAAATGTAAAAGGGTGGTGAAAAGTTTCCAGGTCACTAGCCCATATATTATTGTCAGCGTGTCCTGGAAACATTTAGAAAACCCTGTACCTATCATATGATAAATGTCATCACAATCTCAACGACACGATAAGTGCTTACTTTGACTGCACATCAGCCGCCTCACTTTCCACGTCTTAGCGTGGTTTGCTTGTACTGTCGTAATGTTATTTAGCTTCAAGACAAGCAAGCACACGTGCCACCGTCAATACTTTAGACCTCGAGAAACTTGTTCACGAATTACCGAAACTTCCGCCGGGCTGTGCGGTTGGTCACCTTAGGTCAGTCTAGGCCACGATACCCAGAGACAATTCATCAAAATAAGCTGAAACCCCCCATAAGAAAGAAGCAAACTTCTCCAAGCTCCTTATAGTGAAGGCTTTCATAACAAGGCTTCCCATGGCAAGGACGCATTTAGAAACCACTCGCTCAGTTTTCATACTTCAGGCTACGGCATTCGACCTATCCGGCTGAATTCATCAAAACAGTATCGCTGTGTCTCAATAAAGGAGAACGTACGCGCAAGTGCTTTCGGGCCCATGCGAAAACGTTGCAAAACTTGATTGAAATGTTTGCCTTAACTACCACCACCATATAAGTAGCTCATTCAGAATACTGGCGCAGCGAGAAAAGACTCGGAAATAGCCGTAGCACTTACCGTCAGTGGTATTCAAGAAGTCATCCAGGCGAACCAGATAACGACATGGAAGCCTGTGCTTGGTAGGCGCGCAGCAGGAAACTGTCGTTCCGCTCACGCGCTGGTTAACGATGATGATTAGAATTGTTTGACATTACTAATGGCACGCACCCACTATGGGAGGCGGATCCCAAGCAATATTGCGAGAGTGAGTAAGTGAAACAAGTTTACTTTGTCTACGATAGACGCGAGTAAGCTCAACATCGGTAAGAATAAAAGGCGGCCGAGCACGCAGAACACCTTTCGCCGCGCCATCTTTGCGTTGATCTCACAATATGACACATACACGGTAATGCTTAGTGTCCTGAGCTGCGCGGGACCAAATGGCGCCGGCTGGCACATCTTCCTGTGATGGCAACTTTTTAGGGGCGAAGCTCCTTAGGGCGTAGGCTTGTCCCGCGTCGTTATCGTAGCCACCCCTGTGCGGTGACGATGACGCTGCCATCACGGCACAACATATGGAATGTACCCACTATGCGTCGTAACGATGACGCATAGTGACGATGACGATGAAGAATAAGCGTGTCCCGTTACCCTACTGGTGGGTGACTTTAACGTTGACAATCACTGAAAACAGTTGGCTCATACAACACATGGCATCGCGATATGGTTCTCACATGCATATCGTTTGACCACATGCAACCAACCACTATCCGAGGAACCTGCATCGATCTCGTCTTTACAAACTTTCCACTACGACCCATCCAGGAACCGCTCTCCCTCCATTTCACCGACCATAAAGCCGTTATAATGAAGGGGGGAACGGAAGCCACGGCTTATGTAAACGGTAACCACGACCAACGAAGAAACGAAAACAAAACGGAAAATCACGGCTCACGAATAATATAAATTTCTTGTATATATATATATATATATATATATATATATATATATATATATATATATATATATATATATATATATATATATATATATATATATACAGTGTTTGTCACGTCTTTGATGATGTACTGGGCGAATTTCACGGAAGATTCACGGTTTACCGATGAACCTCCGGAGCTTCGCCCACTCATCATCATTCACTCCGTGGATATGCTGTGATTTTTTGTAAAATATACAGCTTTGGCGACTTTTAAAGGGGCCCTGCAATGCTTTTTCAGCTTGGTTAAAAAACGCTGCCGATCGGTAGTCGAGGCTCCCGAGAACACGCGAGCCAGATATAGCCCAGCACGGGGCCTAGAATTTACAATAAATTCTGAAAGTCAGCTAAAAATTGATTTCTCTTCTCTCGACAAATGACACTACAAGCTCAAAAATCACTCGTCACAGCCATTTTATCAGCCATTGGCTTATTTGAGCATGGCGCGCTCGGTCGTAACTGGGGCCGCCGCAGGAGGCCGCGACTTGCCGACGCGTGCGCGCGCGATCGGACTGAAAAGCCGCGTATTCGAAGAAAAAAAAAGCAAAAGAGCTCAAGATCACGAGGCGCGCGTGACGTATTTTCTTTCCCCGTGCCGTCCCTCCCTGCTTAGCTTCCAGCGCTTTCGTCGGGACGAGAGAAGAGAGAACGCAATTGCAGCGTGCCATAAATCTTTGTCACACCGCTTGTACTGGAAGGATTCTAAAATTTTTTTGCGGCGGTGAATCGCGAGGCACAGTAGCGTAGCCAGAAATTTTTTCCGGGGGGGGGGGGGGGGGGGGTTCAACCATACTTTATGTATGTTCGCGCGTGCGTTTGTATGTGCGCGTACATATATACGCAAGCAAAACTGAAAAATTTCGGGGGGGGGGGGTTTGAATCCCAACCCCTCCCTGGCTACGCCACTGGTGAGGCAATAAGCTTCTTTAGTGAATCCATTCCATGGCTAATTGGAAAAGTGTTGCAGGGCCCATTTAAGGAGTCTTTACGCGAACTTAAGGACTGTGTGAACGCACCCAGTCTGCTAGAGTCTGTTGACAGTTGTCCGCCTCCATTGTACGCGAACGGAGGAAACCAAGCCTGGGCAAGCGCTCACACATAAAAAGGCGCGTTTATAGTCTGACGACCTTGGCGCATGCGCGAGTACCTATGCTTCCATTCACGCTACGAAGCGCACGCCGAAATGCTCTCTCGTCTGTAGTTCGGCACATGGTTCAATGCGTGTGTTGTCGGATGCTCTCTTCGCAGCATGCGTAGAATGGTTCCCGACGCACGTGCTGCTCTCAGCAACAAAACACCATGGGCCCTCCTTCCCTCACAATGCATTGCGGGTCGGCGTAGAGGGTGTGAAAAACAAGGTCGGTCAGATAAATGCATGGTAGGAGGAAGAGGCATCCCGACGTTGGTTGCGCTAAAGCACGTTGGCAGCGGCTCGTTAGGCTCAAAGTTTTAGCGACGCTTATATCCCATGTGGGCGCCTTTTATAGATTTAGTCCACAGCTGTTGGTGTACTGTTGGCTGACATTGGGTAAGCTGTAGGCGAACATTTTTTCTCATGTTCCATAGCTTCAATGTACACACACAATCCATTGGGACCAGTTAGTTCACCGACATCCACTTGCACTCTTCATGGAACGATCAAGCGAACATCCTCGTTCCACAATAACCTCTAACGATGTCTCCTAACACTCCCGCATGAAGTGAGCTGTACCCTGTAGAGGAGATAGGCGCACCGCCAAGGGAGTGTCGTGCGAAGAGCACATTACATGCCACCAGGCGCCGACGTCATTACGGTGTCGCTGGATATGGTGTCGATGTCACTTGGGTGTCGCTAGCTGCAAGCGCCTTAAAAATCGGGGAAGTTGACAACCAAGTAGCAGACAAGCGAAAGTGTAGATAGACAATCAGGTGTAATAGAAAAGATAAACTTAGACAGGCAGAGACGCAAGTAGGATCAAAACAATGGAAAAAAATCACGCCATATCCACGAAGTGAATGATGATGAGTGGGCGAAGCTCGATCGTTTTCATCCATGGCAGAAAGAGAATGTGTGGTCTGGAACGCGCTTATACTTCATGGTGATCAGCGTCATTGTTATCACGTGTACTGGGTACATTCCACTATACTGGAACGCGCTTATACTTCATCGTTATCACGTGTAGTGGGTACATTCCACTATACTGCGTCATCGTCATCTACCAGTACCGAAAAAGTAATTGTGAAGACAGCGAGCAAATACCGCATTTTGCAGATTTTTTATAAATAGTGGACACATTTCTTGAAACCCCCTGTATAGTGCTTTAATTCCCGATGCAGTGTCAAGCAATGGCGAGGCTCTGTGGTGGAATATCTGCTTGCCCCGCAGAAGGCCTGCGAATAACTTTCGCTTGAATAGGAGACATTCAATATTTCATTTGCGTGTTTCTCGATTTTTCCCTCACGGACAACGGTCATTTTTCGCTCACAACCAACGACGTAGACACCGACGCCTATGCGGACACCAGAATTTCTGCGTAGTGTGCTTTTTAACGCTATCGCGTTGAACAGTAAAGCTAGCCTTATAAAACATAGGGGTCTGAGACTGGTATACGCACTAACTGCGTTGGTGAACTTCTGATCAACAGAGGGACATCTTTTAGATGTGACGCATCTCATGGCGTAGTTCAATCCGGTGGTGGTGGTGGTGGTGTGCGGCGTGACCACCCTTACTGCGCATGCGGAAACCCTTTCTAAATAAAAAACCTCCTCTCCCTATCTCTCTTCAATAATGCATGTTGCTGGGCGAGTCGGTCGTACATGATGAGACAAGGTGCTGCGCAATGGACACAGGGACAAGGAAGTCCCTGTGTCTGCGCCCGTCCTTGTTCACTTCCTTGTCCCTGTGTCCATTGCGCAGCACCTTGTCTCACCCTATCTCTCTCCTCTTGGCATCCCTCCCCGCGGCGACCACACCCTCACTGCGCATGTGCGTCCCCTCCCGCTCTCTCTCCTCTCCTACGCCCCCCTCTCTCATCTAGGCATCCCTACCCGCGGCGTCCACACCCCCCACTGCGCATGTGCGTCCCCTCCCGCTCTCTCTCCTCTCCTACGCCTTCTCTCTCCTCTAGGCATCCATCCCCGCGGCGACCACACCCTCACTGCGCATGTGCGTCCCCTCCCGCTCTCTCTCCTCTCCTACGCCCCCCCTCTCTCCTCTAGGCATCCCTGCCCGCGGCGTCCACACCCCCCACTGCGCATGCGCGTCCCCCCCTCTCTCTCCTCTCCTACGCTCCCCCCCTCTCTCGCCTCGCGACGCCGACGCAGGCAGCGTCTGCTAGCGAGTTTCTTGGTCGAAAAAGAAAACAGCCAGCAGATCCCACGCACTGTGGGAATCGATGTATGCGAAGCAGCCAGGAAGGAGCAAAACATGCTTTACATAATTTGCATGTCATGTTTTACATGTTAGGACCTGTCATTTATGTTCGTCATACAGTCACGTCGCGCAATACCAATTTTGGTGTATATCAAGCTAGCGAATTGGACGCAAGCGCACCATGAGCATGGCATGTAAATGGCGTTCTAGATGACATGCATGCCAAGATTTTCATGTTACCACCTGCCACTTATGTTCGTTATACAGTCATATCAATCAATACCAAGTGTGGGTGTATATCAAGGTAACGAAACGGCCACGAGCGCGCCATGAGCGTGGAATGCAAGTCATGTCGCACATGACAACTCATGATTTCGATATTACCAGTTGTCATTTATGTTCGTCATACAGTCATATCACTCAATACCAAATTTGCGGTATATCAAGCTAACGAAACGGCCGCGAGCGCGCCATAAGCATAGCATGTAAATCATGTCGCACATGACAAGTCATGCTCTCCATATTACCACCTGTCATTTATGTTCGTCATACATTCACTTCACTCGATCCCAACTTTGGTGTAGGCCTATATCAAGCTAACGAAACGGCCACGAGCGCGCCATGAGCGTGGCATGTAAACCATACTTTTCATGACAAGTTAGTCATGATTTTCATGATATGACCAGTTATTTATGTTCGTCATACGGTCATGTTATGCCACACCAAATTTGGTGTAAATCATATTAACGATACGGCCAGGAGAGCACAAGGTCGTAGGCGGCTAGATAGATAGATAGCTATATAGATAGTTCAAAGTCGCCGAAGTTCGCTAAGAAATGCTTCGCATTTAAAAACCAGCTGCTCACGCTGCCCAACCGTTCACTGGCCACCCCGTATATATGGCACTGGACCTTGACCTGCAATGTGGTGCCGGTGGGTGATTTCTCCTGTGCGTTGTTGAACAATAAAAATTCGCAGCGTGCGCGTTAACTAAAAGCGGACTGCGGGTCTCTGTGTCCAGTCCGAGTCTTCTGTCTCTCATTGCCCATTAGCAGCGATTGGCATGTTCCAGTAGGAAACACCGGTCCATCATTGCGTGCTTTGCGCCTTCCCAGGTTTCTCTTCTGCGCAACGCTGCGATGAGCGCCAGCGTCAACGCCGCCGCTAGTGTGAGCGTTAGCGCCCGCTGCTTCGCATCTACACATGGTTCCCTTAGCGGGAGATGGTGTAATTTTTTTCTCCTCAATCGATGTACCGATCTTTGCGCTCCCCCGAAAGCTCCTAAAAGCTTTCGGTAGCATCACGATTTCTCCGCGATTCACCTGGAAGTTCACGGCCTTCAGGATGGGCACACCTCTAACCATGCATTGTTTTCGTGTGATGACGTCATTTTGTCGATGTCATATGACATCATTACGTAATAATGGAATCATCAGTTTGCCGACCTGTAACGCCATGATGACGTCATATGATGAACGTCAGCAACCGGTAATCTCTGATCACGTGACTTATTCAATAGCGGGTATACTTGAGTAGGTAGCGCAACTTAGAAAAAAAACGCGAGAAACAAGACACGAGACGAGCGCTAACTTCACACTCTTTTGTCAGTTTTGCCAGTTAGAAGTTAGCGCTGGTTTCCGATCTGCTTCTCGCGTGTGTCTTTTGTCGGCCGATGAGGCATGTCAGAATTCAGCCTGAAAACATGATTCTAAAGTTGAACCCCAACCATCTATTGCACGCGTTTGCCGAAGCGGTTAGGGTGTAAACTTTTTGCGCGCTATAAGGAAACGAAATCGACGAAGAAAAATACGCGACAACACAAGCGCGAACTGACAACTGTTTATTTTCACAGAATCATGACAGAATATATATGTGTATATATTTTGTCATGATTCTGTGAAAATAAACATTTAGTTCGCGTTTGTGTTGCCCCGTATTGTTCTTTCTTCGTCGATTTTGTATCCTCGTAGCGCGCAAAAAGTTTACACTATGTACAGCCAACTGGCCCCTACACTGGCTCTTCTCGAAGCGGTTATACTGATTGCTTTTATACCAATTTGATATTATATTTTAGATGTGAAGCATCGTATGGCGAAGCTTAATCCGGTGGTGGTGGTGGTGGTGTGCCGCGTGGCCTCCCTTACTGCGCATGCGCAAACCCTTCCTAAATAAAGAAACCTTCTCTCCCCCTCTCTCCTCTAGGCATCCCTCCCCGCGGCAACCACACCCTCACTGCGCATGCGCCTGCCCTGCTCTCTACCCTCCTACGCTCCCCCCCCTCTCTACTCTAGGCTTCACTGCCCGCGGCGTCCACACTCCCAATGCGCATGCGCGTCCCCCCCTCTCTCTCGTCTCCTGCGCTCCCCCCCTCTCTCCTTTAGGCATCCCTGCCCGTGACGTCCACACTCCCACTGCGCATGCACGTCCCCCCCCTCCCTCTCATCTCCTACGTTCACCCCCCCCTCTCTCGCCTCGCGACGCCGACGGACGCAGCGTCTGCTAGCGAATTTATTGGTTCAAAAAACCGACTGCTCGCGCTGCACAACCGTTCGCTGGCCACCCCGTATATATGGCACTGGATATTGACCTGCAAGGTGGTGCCGGTGGGAAATTTCTCCTGTGCGTTGTCGAAGAATAAAAAAATTCGCAGCGTGCGCGTTAACTAAAAGCGGACTGCGGGTCTCTGTGTACAGTCGGAGTCTTCTGTCTCTCATTGCCCATTAGCAGCGATTGGCATGTTCCAGTAGGAAACACCGCTCCATCACTGAGTGCTTTGCGCCTCCCCAGTTTTCTCTCCTGCGCAACGCTGCGATGAGCGCCAGCGTCAACGCCGCCGCCAGTGTAAGCGTTAGCGCCCGCTGCTTCACATCTACACATGGTTCCCTTTAGCGGGAGGTGGTGTAATTTTTTTTCTTTTTATCAAGGCTTTAGGACTACTCGCAAGAGCACTTGATAGGGTCGTCCAGAAACATAGAAAAGAGTGTAACATGGTATTCGTGCCACATGATAAGCCCACAAAGACCCTTATGCCGCCGTCGCCTAAGATGGCTCGATGGCAAATGCCATTTTCTTCTTTCCCTCTCAGTAAAAAATTGCTCCTCCTCTCCCCTCCACTTTCGAAAGCTTTCTGTACCCAACGTGGTTTGTCACTGCCTCCAGTATAGCACGCTATACAAGATCCGTGATAGGCCCGCGCTTCGCCAAGCGACGAGGTCCAGCGGTGACGTCGTCATGTGAAGTCACATCTCACTACGACGTCACAAATTCTAGCGATCTGTGACGTCTTTATGACGTCATAGATTGCCGCCTATCGATTTCCTCACGTTATACGTTGAGCTTACGAGACTATTGATACGCCAACTGCATGCACACATTTACTTGAGTATCACGCGACTTTTGACCGACCTTTATTCAAGTAAAGCTGCAATGGGGGCTAGTTGGTGCGAATACATGGCTTGTTCGCGCTGCCAGGAACTGGACGAACTACACTAGAGGGGACAGACACACAGGGTGAAGCGCGTACTAACAACTGTTTATTTTTCGTGCCACACCTTTCTTATGTATGACCCAAAAGAAAAAAGAAAGGAAACACATCCAATCAATAAGACACGCGAAACAAGGTGGAACGTCACCTTCTACGTCAAACACATGCCAGTCAAAATATCTAAGTTATCATACCTGATTTCAAGAAATCTATTTCTTTTTGAGAAAGGAGGATAGAAGGTGCGCTAACGCAACCTTCACTTGTGTGAATGAAATAAGCCTCTATTATTTCTCGTTCTGTTTGATCGGCTGCTCGCTTCATTACTTCTGAGCCCGAAAAAGAAGGTTTACACATGCACGCGGCGCAGTGCGCAGCCAAGTTACCGGGGTGTGTCAATAATGAACATGCATAGTTGTGTTCCTTAAGCCGAACGTTAAGGCAACGGCCTGTCTGGCCGATGTATTTCTTGTCATAAGAAAGTGGGATGCCGTACACAACACAATCTGTGCAGTCCACAAACTTGTTCCTATGTCTGATAGTGCAAGTGTCTCCCTTGCCTTCGCTTAGTGATGCATTTACCTTCCTGCAAAAACCCTTCAATTTCAGGGGTGCCGAGAATACAACGTCGACGTCGTATTTAGCAGCAATTTTCTTGATCTTATGTGAGAAGTGATGAACGTGCGGGATTACCACAGGTTTTCGCCTCTGTCCACTCTGACCTGAGCAAGACGGAGCCTTCTTGCCGGAATTGACGGTGCGTAGTATCTTCTCGGCTACCGAGCAAATCAACTTATCGGGGTACAAGGCCTGCTTGACCCTCGCAACCTGTCGAGCAATGCTATCTTGAACGTGTGTCTTTTGATTGGATGTGTTTCCTTTCTTTTTCTTTTTTTTCTTTTGGGTCATACATAAGAAAGGTGTGGCACGAAAAATAAACAGTTGTTAGAACGCGCTTCACCCTGTGTGTCTGTCCCCTCTAGCGTAGTTCGTCCAGTTCCTGGCAGCGCGAACAAGCCATGGACCTTTATTCGTTGCTTTTCGCATCATTCGTGTTGACGCCGACGCTGGCCTCGCGACGTATTGTCTGGTCTCGCGGAGCGTTGTCAGATCTCGCCAAATCTCGAAGACGCCGACGCCGACAGTCCATGCTCGCGTTTGATGGGGCATCGAAGGCTTTCGCCTTAAGAAATTAACACCTGGCCTCCGCGGAACACGCGGCACAGACACAGCGCAAGCTCGAGGAGCGGCATTAGAGATCATTGTAAGCTCCCTTCAGGCTGCCTACAAAAAAGTACAGATACAAAGTTACCACTATGTATAGCGTGAAGCAAATATTTTGAGAAGCGACGTGCCCTCCATCTGTCAGTAAAGGCAATGTGTGCTCCTACGTTGGTGCACATTTTCTTGATGCCATGGCTGATAGTGATCTCGACGAATTATGACGGAAACGCTTTGATATGGGTGAGCACCTTTAAAGCATCCTTTCATTACGCTGTTTACATTGTGCTACGCCTTTCCACACTCCTGCGCTTCTTCTACGCAATATTACATATGTTAACGGGACTCCTTGGCCAACATGGCGCCTATATAGGGCCTTTTCCGAAGACGTTTGAAGAACTTCCGTGACTCCCTTGGTAGAATGCTTCACTGCCACGCAGAATACCTGGTTTAAATCCTTCAACGAACCCTGTTGTCTTTGTGTGTGGTAGCTGCGACGGACACCGGTGGAGGTCGGTATCACCCGCAAATTTAGCTGTTGTGGTGAGCCCGTATGCCTCTTACGTTTTAAAACATACTTACTTGAATGTTCCCAACAGGATGAGGTATGCGTCTGCGGCAATAAAAACTGCTCCACACATCGTGACCAACTTTCAGGACACTCACTCAACAAGACCCGTAGAAGACGGTTATTATCGCTGGCTGTGTATTTTAATATGAATGGGAACTATTATCCATTCAGTGGTTGATATAATCAGGACATGGCATGAATATTTGTGAACAAATTGAGAGCGATGCAGTGAGCCTTGGAAAGAAAAGTGACGAATGTTACCTTGAGGGACAACAAGAGGGCAGAGTAATTAAGGGAGCAAGCTGGTGTTAAGAAAATGCTATTCGAAATCAGGAAAAAAAATATGCATAGGCCGGGCATGAAGTGCGAAGGACAGATAACCGCTGGTCATTAACAGTGACAGAATGCATTGCAAGAGAAGGCAAGCAAGCGAGGGGGAGGCTACAAGTTAAGTGGGCTGCGGCTTCGGAAGTTGGCGGAAATAACGCCGCGGCAGCAAGAGCAAGATCGGGTTAAATGGGCAAACATGGAAGAGGTCTTTACCCCGCAGTGGGCTTAGCCAGGCTCATGATGATGATGGTCACATTGCAATAATGCTTGTTGAAGATAGCAAGATAATAGTATATTACAGAAACTTACGGTTTAATTAAGATGAAAAAAAAACCAATAAGATGAAAAAAAGGACGATCGAGGACGCTAGAATGTAACGTATACTGAATAACATTACTATAACAAGCCGACTAAGTGACTTCTCGTTGCTACCTCTTTTCAGTGGTCATTCTAATAAAGATCACATCACAACCACTGTGGTCGCGATCGTCGTTCTCCCCTATTGTCTTAATAGCTCGTTCATGAGCATCCTGCACCTTGAACAAAAATCTACTTGGCTCTATTTGCATATTTTTGCACATTTTCGCCCTAACTACCGTTGAACTAGTCTCCCGCTCCCGAAATTTCCCTAATGACCTTAGTATCCAATAAACGTTTCTAGAGTGAGTTACCACTTGTTGAAAAGCATCTTAAAGGCTCAGAAAAGGGAAAAATCTCGCCATATCCACGAAGTGAACGATGATGAGTGGGCGAAGCTCGATCGTTTTCATCCATGGCAGAAAGAGAATGTGTGGTCTGGAACGCGCTTATATTTCATGGTCATCAGCGTCATCGTCATCGTTATCACGTGTAGTGGGTACATTCCACTATACTGGAACGCGCTTATACTTCATCGTTATCACGTGTAGTGGGTACATTCCACTATACCGCGTCATCGTCATCTTTATCACGTGGAGTGGGTACATTCCACTATACGTGGCTATCTACCTACCTATCTACTACTACTACTACTACTACTACTACTACTACTACTACTACAACTACAGAGGAGGGACAGACCCACACCCTTAGGAGCTTCGCCCCTAAAACGTCTTATTCATTATAGGCAAAGCGCTCTTTCACAATTCCAAAATCATCACGCTCACCGCGTGAAAACGCCTGGTAAGTTCCTACGTTATTCCTAATGAATAAAAGTCAAATTACATTGTCCTCTTCGGGGGGTCATAGACTTAAAATTCGATGTTTGAGGAATTTCGCTCAGGTAATGTCACCAAAACACGAAAAATACACATTGAAATCAGTGACGTCAAGCGCAGGGGTTTCGGCGCGAAATTTAAAGAGAAAGTTTTCAAGTTTATTTTCCCCGGTATTAACAAACATATAATGGCGAAAAGTTATCAAAGTACAACTCATCAACCTAAACTAATCCATTGTTTCAATTCAGTCTCCCTTTATACTTAAGAACCTAAGTCGGCATCTTTATAACCACGAAAAAATATGATTGTTGAAGTACTCGCAATTGAGAAATAGACCAGACAATATACGTATATTAGCACAAATATACATGTGCTTCCACTACCAGAAAGTGCACTTGTCGCGCGGGTTCATGGGCGTCCCCACAGGGCAGGAGAACGCCGCCGAGAATTCCGGCATGTTCATGAGTGGCACCAAGCAGCGAGATCGGCTCGGCGCATACCGATCCCCGATTAAGGGCTCCTCCTCGCACCACTTCACGCAAGTGCTGATAAAGAACATGTGCTCGGCCGTCATGTTGAGGCCCGACAGCTCGATGTCCCGCTCGTAGGAGGGTAACGAGGCGAAGGCCGCATACGTGGTCAGGGTGCCCACGAAGTCGGCCAAGTTCTCCGAGTCGAGCGTGTCGTTCACCATCTCCTGTGCGGACCTCATTTTTAACTGGAAGTAAAGTTCAGGGCAAATGTCAACAGGTGAGTTCACATATCTTGCTTTATAAAGAAAGAAATGAAACTGGGAGGTTTTCACGTTAACCCTTTGAGGTGTTATGTACACAATTGTGTACACCCCTTGATATTGTTATTTGTATCAACTAGGGCCTGAGGAAGAGCAAGATATATCAAACTTTGGATGAATTGCACCACATGCATAATAAATTTGTCCTCATTTGACTTCATTTTGAAGTGTATTGCTGCATATGATCTCTTTGCTGAAGGTACTACCACGTTCGACGAGTCGTTCGACGTGCTGCTTCCTGCGACCCATGTGAAAAGTATAATTTTTCTTTGCCCAAAATGGACATAACCAAAAATGGATTATCACTGTATTTCTACACTGAGATTACGTTCTATTTATGCTGAAAGAGAGCATGAATGACTTCATAAAAACTAGATATTTAATTACAACCTAATTGAGATTATTCACAATCACACGCAATAACTAACATATTATGACATTATTTTTGTTGCAAGGGAATATTGACTGCCTTGAAATTACGTTGTATCGATTGGACACATTTACAGACAGTTTTTTATAGGTGGCACCTGAAAGGGTTACCATAGTCTACTCTCATGTATTACCTTAGCCCAGGGGTCTCAAACTCATCTCGGCCCTGCAGGCCGCAGTCACGCACTTCAGACCCGCAAACGCCGGGACGAAGGTAAAACCAGGGCCGGGGGGGGGGGGGGGGGGTGTCCGAGGGGTAGATTGTACAAATGGTCAGCAAAACGTTGCCATTTGAAAAAAACAAAGAAAAGAAAGTTTTTCTATATCTCATATACGGGTCATTTCTCGAGATCTGGCGCCAGGATTCCAACATGTCGATACCGATCGCCAAAATGACTACAATGTAGATGCCCATTTTGAAATATAGTTTTAGGGGTGAAGCTCCTTAAGGCGTAGGCTTGTCTGCCATAGTTGTCTGTCGTAGCCACCGTATAGAGGAATGTACCCACTACACGTGATAACGATGACGATGACGCCCGATGACCATGAAGAATAAGCGCGTTCCAGTATAGTGGAATGTACCCACTACACGTGATGACGATGACGCTGATGACCATGAAGAATAAGCGCGTTCCAGACCACACCTTCTCTTTCTGCCATGAATGAAAACGATCGTGAACGCGCTCTCGCCCTCGAAAGGCAAAACGGCAACGCCGACAACAAACGTTCCCCCGAGCTTAACGTCATATTTGAGGAAAACAAAATCAGGGAAACCCCCTCCTTGTGGTCCGTAGAGCTCATGAACAAAATCATCATCTACCCCATATGTAAATAATAAAACATTTTGTATATACTTGATCAGTATGTCAATAATGAAACATTATGTATGTACTTTATGTATAATCACACCACACCCCCGCGTTTGTGTGTCAGGTCTTTGTATGATGATCGACTGGGCAAAGTTTACGGAGGATTGACTGTTTACCAGATTACCTCCCGAGCTTCGCACTCATCATCATTCACTTCGTGGATATGGCGTGATTATTTTTGTTTCCCGGCTATGTTTGAACACATGGTGAGCACATGAAGTGTCTCAGGAAAACAATGCTTTGGACCTTGTCAGACCAGAGTATCTCACGAACATACTTATCAAGAAAAGCCGGCAGATCCCACGCACTGTGGGAATCGATGTAATGCGAAGCAGCCAGGAAGCAGCAAATTATGCTTTACATAATTTGCATATCGTGTTTTACATGTTAGGACCTGTCATTTATGTTCGTCATACAGTCACGTCGCTCATTACCAATTTTGGTGTATATCAAGCTAGCGAACTGGACGCAAGCTCACCATGAGCGTGGCATGTAAATGGCGTTGTAGATGACATGCATGCCAAGATTTTCATGTTACCACCTGTCACTTATGTTCGTTATACAGTCATGTCACTCAATACCAAATTTGGTGTATATCAAGCTAACGAAACGGCCGCGATCGCGCCATGAGCATGGAATGCAAGTCATGTCGCTCATGACATGTCATGATTTCCGTATTACCATTTGTCTTTATGTTCGTCATACAGTCATGTCACTCAATACCAAATTTGGTGTATATCAAGCTAACGAAACGGCCGCGAGCGCGCCATGAGCATGGAATGCAAGTCATGTCCCTCATGACATGTCATGATTTCCATATTACCACTTGTCATTTATGTTCGTCATACAGTCATGTCACTCAATACCAAATTTGGTGTATATCAAGCTAACGAAACGGCCGCGAGCGCGCCATGAGCATGGAATGCAAGTCATGTCGCACATGACAAGTCATGATTTCCATATTACCACTTGTCGTTTATGTTCGTCATACAGTCATGTCACTCAATGCCAAATTTGGTGTATCTCAAGCTAACGAAACGGCCGCGAGCACGCAATGAGCGTGGCATGCAAGTCATGTCGCACATGACAAGTCATGATTTTCCATATTACCACTTGTCATTTATGTTCGTCATACAGTCACGTCACTCAATACTAAGTTTGGTGTATATCAAGCTAACGAAACGGCCGCGAGCACGCCATGAGCTTGGCAAGCAAGTCATGTCGCACATGACAAGTCATGATTTCCATATTACCACTTGTCGTTTATGTTCGTCATGCAGTCATGTCACTCAATGCCAAATTTGGTGTATCTCAAGCTAACGAAACGGCCGCGAGCACGCAATGAGCGTGGCATGCAAGTCATGTCGCACATGATATGTCATGATTTCCATATTACCACTTGTCATTTATGTTCGTCATACAGTGACATCACTCAATACCAAGTTTGGTGTATGTCAAGCTAACGAAATGGTCGCGAGCGCGCCATGAGCGTGGTATGTAAATCATGTTGTTCATGACATGCACGTCATTATTTGCATATTACCACCTGCCATTTATGTTCGTCATATACAGTGAAACCTCGGTGATACGATCACAGGTCGTACGAATTTCGGGGTGATACGAATTTTTCTTTGGTCCCGGCCAAGTCCCATTGGCCTTGCCATGTAATGGAGTACGGTTGCTGCGAACCGACTTTCAGCCCGCGACGTTTGATACGAACGTACGCTACCAGGTACGGAGAGGTGCTGTCCGCGCTGTCGCGGAAGACGCACGCAGTACGTGCGAGCGTGGGAACGCAAGCGCGGGCATGCGCGCCGCACCGCCAAATCGTCAGAATCATGGTGTAATAAAAATAGTTTTCTTACGGTCAGAATAAACCTTCAGAGACGCATCACGGCCTTCGAAATTATGTGCGCCAATCTTTGAGGCTCTAATGTGCCTTCGCGTTTAGATTACAGAGGGCATTGGCGCCACGCTTTTTTTTTTTTTGCACGTGCTGTCGTCGTCTCTTCTTGTGTGTCGTCTTTTTTAGCGCTCTAACTTATCCAAACCATGAACCAACACGCCCAGCAAAGCATTTTTTTTTCTAACGTGTCGACGCGGGCTGCTGTCTTTGTACTGTGTTTACACGTGCCTGCTTCGTGCATCAGACATCTTATGAAAGGTGGACGAGGACCGAAAGAAGGCGAGGACAGTCTCGGCAAAGGAGTCAGGCCTCACAACCCCAACACCTCCGCGATAACAAAATCATAACATAGGACCATGGTTCTGATATTTTGCGGCCTTGATCTATCGCGTCAACGCGCTTCTTTCGCCGCAGTACTCCGTTTTCATGCGAAAAAGCATTCTAAAATTTGGAAGGAGCTACTGCTGTCGCGGGTCACAACGCACCTGGTTCATCAAACATGCGCGTACGGGCCGTACATTTACGATTGCTGGTATGATTGCTGACATCTAAAAACCTAACTGACAATCATTCTGAGTTTTTCCTGACGTTGCTGCGGCCCTGAAAAACATGAAATGAAAATGCGCGCCATCTTCCTTTTGTCGCATGCTAATTTTCCTTGCTTTCTGGTGATACGAATTTCGGATGATACGAATATTTTTTGTGGTCCCCGGAGATTCGTATCACCGAGGTTTTACTGTAGTCACGTCACTCATTCCCAAATTTGGTGTATATCAAGCTAACGAAACGGCCGCGAGCGCGCCACGAGCGTGGCATGCAAATCATACTTTTCATGACAAGTTAGTCATGATTTTCATGATATGACCAGCCATTTATGTTTGTCATACAGTCATGTTATACCATACCAAATTTGGTATAAATCCCATTAACGATACGGCCAGGAGAGCACGAAGTCGTAGGCGGCTAGATAGATAGATAGATAGATAGATAGATAGATAGATAGATAGATAGATAGATAGATAGATAGATAGATAGATAGATAGATAGATAGATAGATAGATAGATAGATAGATAGATAGATAGATAGATAGATAGATACGCTCAAAGTCACCGAAGTTCACTAAGAAATGCTTCGCATTTAAAATTTCATAGAATATGGGGTGAAGACAGCCATGGGCGGGCCGCGGGCCGCAAGCGAGAGGTACGCGGGCCGCATGCGGTACGCGGGCCGCGTGTTTGAGACCGCTGCCTTAGCCTATCTCTATATTACCTATTTTCAATTGAAAAAAAAGCAGATTTAAAACACCAAGATCCACATAGTTTTGAGAACACGCAACGAAATGCATCTCTTCATATCTGTGTGCACCTCACAACTGTTGCGGACACGCATATCGCTGTTTCGCGAGACACTGCAGTTGCTAAACGGATAGTATATGTTTCTCAGTGAACGTGGCACCCGCCTAGATTAAGATAAACTTGTACACAGGCGCAGGTATTAGTTTTCATGCTCAATGGATACACTAAACTAATAAAACATCGGAAAATGCGCCATGCTAACACTTGCGCGAGAGAGTACGCAAGTGAATATAGACGGGCGTGTGAGTACAAAAAATTTGTACTCTCACTTTTCTAGTGAGGTGAAGCAATGATGGAAATAGCTTACTTCTTCACATCTAGAGTAATCTAAGTACTGCTCCTTTTTTCTAAGCACTCGCGAGTGGAGTTTAATTTCTTTGTACACACTTCGATTGCTAACTGCGCACAGCTTACCCATCTATCATAGTAGAGTGCTCCGGACATGTTACTTTAAATTGATGTACTAAATGTGGTAAATGGAGTGTGAATACCAACTCGCTCAAGTCAAATTGCTGCCGCAACGTTTTCTGAATACCGAGTTCTGGTCTTCTTACGTCTTGTGAGCGGTGATGAGCCCAATGCTATTATCGAGTATTACACGTGGGCACTTACTTTCGTCAGTTAACGAGCATCTCAAGGCGAGTTCTCAGTCATTAACTATAGCAGGATTCTGTACAAAATGTGTTGCATTTGTTTGATAGGTCGACTTGACCAGTCCAATTAAAAAAATTACACCATCTCCCGCAAAAGGGAACCATGTGTAGATGCGAAGCAGCGGGCGCTAACGCTTACACTGGCGGCGGCGTTCATCGCAGCGTTGCGCTCATCGCAGCGTTGCGTAGGAGAGAAAACTGGGGAGGCGCAAATCACGCAGTGATGGAGCGGTGTTTCCTACTGGAACATGCCAATCGCTGCTAATGGGCAATGCGAGACAGAAGACTCCGACTGGACACAGAGACCCGCAGTCCGCTTTTAGTTAACGCGCACGCTGCGAATTTTTATTGTTCAACAACGCACAGGAGAAATCTCCCACCGGCACCACCTTGCAGGTCAAGATCCAGTGCCATATATTCGGGGTGGCCAGTGAACGGTTGTGCAGCGCGAGCACTCGGTTTTTTTCAACCAAGAAACTCGCTAGCAGACGCTGCCTGCGTTGGCGTCGCGAGGCGAGAGAGGGGGGGAACGTAGGAGAGGAGAGAGAGGGGGGGGGGGGGGCGCATAGGCAGTGGGAGTGTGGACGCCGCCTAGAGGAGAGAGGGGGGGGAGCGTAGGAGGGAAGAGAGGAGGGGAGGCGCATGCGTACTGAGGGTGTGGTCGCCGCGGGGAGGGATGCCTGGTGGAGAGAGAGGGGGGAGAGGAGGTTTTTTATTTTTATTTTTTTAAGGGTTTGCGCGTGCGCAGTAAGGGTGGTCACGCCGCCCACCACCACCACCGGATTAAGCTTCGCCATAAGATGCTTCACATCTAAAAATGTGCTTCAGACGATCAGTGCCATCACACCAGCTGTCCTCTTGCTCCCGTTAATCCTTCCGGAACGAAGGGCTCGCTGTAGTCACGTTCCGCGGAGAGAAGTAACGGCAAGTTTTCCATAGCTGGCCGTCTTCTGGACTTCTGTTGGCGGATTGCAGGGGGGACCCGACCGCTTCGGGCGGTGGGTTAGGGTACAGACAGCAACATATCGGAACTGCCCTTTTCAGGATGTGAACCACTGCACCCTGATCCAATTATTCGTCGCTCGGTTCTTCCAGAGTGCTCCGCATGCTCGATTTTGCAGTATCAGAATCAATCGTTTCGTTACTGCATGCCACTTTGTTCCGTCTTCCAATGCTGCTGGTACCTTCTGTCTATGGCGATACTGTTTCGCGGTGGTCGTGGCAGGCCGTCGTTGTGAAGCCCTTTTCCTCGCCCTAATGTGACTGTACTTCGATCAGTTCTGTGAGCTGAAAGCTTTTTTTCTGGGCAGCTGAATTCCTTCGCCAATGCTCTTGAGCCCTCTTGTCGATCTCTGATTGGCGTGGGAAGCTTGTACTCTGGCGTGTCCGGTTTTGGAAGGTTGATACGCAGCAATATTGCACCGCGTCTACTTAGATACGTTGAAATTTGCGTTTGAGATTGCAGTGTATAGTCATGAGTGCTATGTACTGGAACACCGGATCAGTGCTTAATCAATTGTCATTACTAACTTCCCAATATCAATGCGACCTGTTGAATTTCAATAAACACCCATCCGCTTGAGCATCTATTGGTGTGAACACCTTTGCGCTGGTAATCTTTGTTTAGCCGCTGTGGCCTTTGAAAAAAAGTATTTTTGTTCCTTCTCACATTACTCACTAATTTATATTTACAATCCCAAATGTTCTGCCATAAATTATTTCTACATTTGCTGAAGTCAATGGAACATCAACTCTACATATTGCATACGCGGCGTCGTGTACGCAATTTTATGGTTAGTCTAAAATGAATATTGCTTTGTGATTCTCATATACGTATATGCGACTGAAATGTGTGCTTCGTTATTGTCGTAGCAGTCGCAGCAGTGTGAAAATATTACATACAGCTGTTATTACACCTAATCGTCATCGATATAGCAATATTTTGTTAACATTGGTTCGATACCATTGCACAATAAAACTGTCCACGCGAAAAGCAGGAAATATTGCCCAACTTAATCGGCATGTTTGCAAGTGCGCTGGCAAGCATGGCATTTTTGCTCAATAAGCGCTAGAATAAACATTAACTCAGAGAGCTCGCACGATGAGAAGAAGGGTAGTAATAAGTGGTAGACCAAATCACTGCTTAGCCTTCGTTTCGCCACTTAAGGGCACAGGGTAAGGCAAATTTGAAAAAAAAATTACACCATCTCCCGCTAAAGGGAACCATGTGTAGATGTGAAGCAGCGGGCGCTAACGCTTACACCGGCGGCGGCGTTGACGCTGTCGCTCATCGCAGCGTTGCGCAGGAGAGAAAACTGGGGAGGCGCAAAGCACGCAGTGATGGAGCGGTGTTTCCTACTGGAACATGCCAATCGCTGCTCATGGGCAATGAGAGAGAGAAGACTCCGACTGGACACAGAGACCCGCAGTCCGCTTTTAGTTAATGCGCACGCTGCGAATTTTTATTGTTCAACAACGCACAGGAGAAATCTCCCACCGGCACCACTTTGCAGGTCAAAATCCCGTGTCATATATACGAGGTGGCCAGTGAACGGTTGTGCAGCGCGAGCAGTCGGTTTTTTCAACCAAGAAACTCGCTAGCAGACGCTGCCTGCGTCGGTGTCGCGAGGCGAGAGAGGAGGGGAGCGTACGAGAGGAGAGAGTGGGGGGGGGACGCGCATGCGCAGTGGGAGTGTCGACGCCGCGAGCAGGGATGCCTAGAGGAGAGAGGGGGGGAGCGTAGGAGAGGAGAGAAGGGGGAACGCGCATGCGCAGTGGGAGTGTGGACGCCGCGGGCAGGGATGCCTAGAGGAGAGAGGGGGGGAGAGAGGAGGGGAGGCGCATGCGCAGTGAGGGTGTGGTTGCCGCGGCGAGGGATGCCTAGAGGAGAGAGAGGGGGAGAGGAGGTTTTTATTTTTATTTTTTTAAAGGGTTTGCGCATGCGCAGTAAGGGTGGTCACGCGGCACACCACCACCACCACCACCACCGGATTAAGCTTCGCCATAAGATGCTTCACATCTAAAAATTGAAGGACACTTTGTACATTCTAAAGTGTGTTCGGCGAAAGCGTGTGGGCGTTCCACTGACTATGCCATGTCTTTTTTTCTTTTACACTCTCAGTAGGATAACACACAAAGCGAATGTGTGCCTGTTTTCTTTTTTAATTTTTTACCGCGAGTCGCAGCGAGACGCCAGACTAATCTTCCTCCGTTCGCATGCGTTAGTATTTTCTCGCGCTTTGTGCATCGTGCAAACGCCATAGCGTTCCAGCGCTTAAATTGACGGGCCCTTTGTAAATTCGAAAGTGTATTGAATTGAACGCCTGTGTCCGTGAACGCCTGTGTCCATTGAGACGGCGTCGGTCAGAATGATTGCAAACGCTAGGCACAGCGAAGCTACGCAAGCAAAGAGCGAGCGCTGTAGAGTCCGACGCGACCGGCGTCCGTTTGCGCATCCCGGCGGCCACCTGGCTCCGTGCCAGAGCTCGGATGGACGGGACGGACGGACGGACGGACGGACAGACAGACAGACAGACAGACAGACAGACAGACAGACAGACAGACGGACGGACAGACAGACAGACGGACGGACGGACAGACGGATGGACAGACGGACGGACGGACGGACGGACAGACGGATGGACAGACGGACGGACGGACGGACGGACACCGGACGGACGGACGGACAGACGGATGGACAGACGGACGGACGGACAGACGGAGGGACAGACACCGGGCGGACGGACGGGCGGACGGACAGACGGACGGACGAACACCGGACGGACGGACGGACGGACGGACACCGGACGGAGAGACGGACGGACAGACGGATGGACGGACGGACGGATGGACACCGGATGGACGGACGGACAGACGGACGGACAGATGGACGGACGGACGGACACAGACGGACGGACGGACAGACGGACACCGGACGGACGGACGGACGGACACCGGACGGAGGGACACCGGACGCCGGATGGACACCGGACGGACACCGGACGGACGTGAGCATGAGACATTAAAGGCTTTCGCCTTAAAAAGTACCACCTTTTTGAAGGGTATTCCCTTGGTGCATATTTTCTACGTACGTGCTTTTCTTGAAAATTACTTTCTGTGGCTGAAAACTAGTTTTAAAGACGATAGTCTTTCTTGGGATACTTAAACGCAAAAATTTTGGTCTGTCTGTCTGTCTATCTGTCTGTCCGTGACCCGATTCAGCTAGCTACAGGGCCAAAGTTTACCTAATTTCTGAACGCCCAGCCATCTTGAACTGGTATTTGCTTTCATACTTGGGAACATATTCGATCAAAAAGCAAATACCACGCATACCTGAGGCCCAACATTAATATGTAAGTATCCGGTCGTGTGTTTTTTTATTAGAAAATACACAGATACGTAATTCTAAAGACCCTAGTGTCTTTTAGGCTGTGCTGAAAATGCGAAGCTGTGCATGGACTGCGACGCTTTGCACGAAATGGCGCTTTGCCGACGATGAAGTCCAGCCGCTGGCAGTGGCCCTTGGTTCAGCATAAGCTCATGTTTTTCGATGGCGTCCATATCTCGCGCAGCGCCGCCTCTATTTTATCAATGCCAGCCAGATGCGGCCAATTCAACGTAGAGTAGGCGCTGTCTGAGGCAAGGCAAAACATAGGAGTACGGCCGGCACAAGACTATCGTCTTTCGACGACATTTGCAGCGAAGCACGCAGATACGCGGCCAATTTTTTGTAAAGGCAAGTTGTGAGTGAACGCGCATCCTAGTACAAACCGCTTGCATGCGCTCCATGCCTACAATGCATATTTCTGCAAAAAAAAAGAAAAAAACTCCATGTACGAAAACCAAAATGCTTGTCTGGATTCAGCTGTGTACAGGAATTTGTCGGGTAATTTCAAAGGCAGTCTGAACACTGTTGACCTTTTTATTCGCACTTGTTCTAGGAAGCGCGTCTGTTTGGACACTTTCAGCTCGTAGCTTCATTACACCTTATGTCGGTCGTGCCTGTCGATAAGTTGAGATGATGAGGGCAAAGGAGGTCTTCAGCAGGTCTAAATTTTGTGGCAATCAGTACAGTTCTCCTGTAAATGCGAATAAATGCCGGCGAATCGCGTGCACCATGACAACGGGTATGCTCTAATGGACATGAATATTATTTTTGATGCAACTAGACCAAATTACGCGCCGAAACTGTGCGGTGCAAGTGTTTAGCTAATGGGAATTGCGTCAAAGCGCAATTTGCCTTTGTTCTCTTTGTTTGGGCTTTAGAGTCATAAGGATCGCGACATTGGATGTAGTTCTTTCGTTTAATGATGGCAGTATCGCTCGAGACGAAATTCTGACAAAATTAGGATTGAAACCTGGCCAAAATACAGACAATTTGTTGGAAAAGGTTGACCGCAATCGACAATACAATGCGGGTAGAGCTGCACAACAGCTCACCAATGAAACAAGGCAAGCAAGACGAGGAGTTCCAAAGTGAAAAATTGACTTTGGCAGTGATTAGCAAGCTTGTAGCTACTAAATAAGATAGTTGAATGGTGTGTTTGTGGCAAACCATGTTTGTTTTTCAGCTGTTTTCTAACTTTCAACTAGATTATCTCAAAACCATCCTTTTCATTACTTAGGAACCATTCTTTCCTACCTATTCCAAGATAACGAGTTGATTATTTCTTTCATGGATTCTTCATAAATGCAAACAACTACTGAAGCAGAATTGAAATTATACACTTCATAGTTTCTGATTTACAGATTTTCAAAGATAGAAATTGACTAAAAATTTGGGTCCTATGGGTTAAAAATTGGCCAAAATTCTAATATTAGTCAGATTTAAAGAGATCTGTTCTATTTAAAGGAGCGGAAAATTTGGAAGAAAATGAGATATGCATTATGGGGATATCCTTTTTAGTCACTGAAACAACGGTATCTCAAAATAGCCAAAAATTCATGGGATGCACAGGGCTTACCCTTGTCTCTGAAATCATTATTCGTATCCATAGCAACCTAGTTTTGCAAATTCCAATTGCTTTGAAAATAAGAAGAACATTGAATGCTTAATTCTCATGTTATCCCTTCGGCTGTAAAAGTTTCGGAAGCTGTCCTTCGGTTCTAAATTTAGTATACAATTATTTTTATATTTCAACGTTTAATTTGCCTGCATAGCAGTAGCGTCATTTTATTTACAGAGCGCTATAATTTGAATCGTCCGTCGTCGTCGCATGACCTCAGTAGCATTAGTGCTGCTTTCGTGCGCCTAGCGTAGCTGTCAGTCACACATGGAATTTGGTACACGTTTCTAGAGGAAGTAAAGAAAACGTTGCTTGATTTAAAGCATAACGCGTATACTCACTGCAGCTCTATGTGATCGTCGTATGCAGAATGTTCTGTTGGTGTACTCCTCTCCTATCTCTTGCGACCTCCAGGGTTCATAGTGGCTTCTGTCGTCGTAATTGGAGCCCTGAACATCATAGCCGTGCATGATCTCGTGGGCCATTATCTGCGAGCAAATTAATTAGTGATTTATGCGCGAGAAAGCTATTATAACTCACAGGGTCCCTTATGTATTTTAAGACAAGTCGAATGAGAAAGCCATCTTCTTTTTCGTTTTCTGCCCAGTCGACGTCCTGATCCTCCCCCGCCCCATTCCGACAGCTTCCTGTACTTCCTCTGCAGGATCGGAGGTATTCCAAGCTTTCCGCTCCTCACCGGGCTTTGCGCTGCCCCAGTGACAGGCCCACATTTGGCCAAGAGACGATGCCACGTGATGGCGTCACCATGTGACGTCGTAGTGAAATTCTGACCACGCACATCAGATTTTTTGACAATCTGTGACATGATGGCGTCAAGTGTTGATGTCATCACGTTGTGATTATTCGCAACGCTAGTGTTGACACTGGTGACGCCGCGGGACGCCGCCACCAACAGCCCATTTTCGTGCTTCATGACCCATCTATAGGTTTCGCATTACGCTGCTGCACAGTAAGTTAAGGGAGAGACCATGTCCGAACCCTTGGCCTACTTTCGGAAACATCGAATCACAGCAATACTGTGAATGCAGGCGCGCGCGCAAACAAACACACACACACACACACACACACACACACACACACACACACACACACACACACACACACACACACACACACACACACACACACACACACACACACACACACGCACGCACGAACGCACACACACACACACACACGCACGCACGCACACACACACATCTGCACGCACACACTGTATAATGTCGTTTCACGAATAAGTTTCGTACGCTGGCGTGACTCTCTGGTAGAGCTGTGCGCCGCCGCGCCGCGCCGCCGCCGCCGCCTAATTTGGCTCGCGCCGGTCGCGCCGCCGCCGAAGTTTCGACAGTGACCACGCCGCCGCCGCCGCCGCGCAATAATTGCGGCGCGCCACCGTTACTCTTTTATTTTAACCCGAACGGGGAATCTGGACATAAAGTGCATCACTTCGTCGGGGGGTGCTTTTCTCGATGTGTCCATGTAATGGAGTCTCCATTTCAGCCACCGCTGATTGGCGGCAGCTCGGCCAGCAACGCGCCCTCTTTTTCCGATTCTTCCCCTTCAACGTCATTTTGACGTGAGGAAGCTTTCCTAACTCTCGACTTAAATTAGTGGAACGGAATGCCAGAGACCTGCTTCAACCATAGAGGGGATAAAATAGAAGAGAGTGCGCCTAGCATCTATAAGCCAGCCTCCTCTGAAGGCGCTACCTCTTCTGGCTCATGTCGCCATGCCTTTGTTTCGTTTCGTCTTTCTTGGTGAGCTCGTAGGAAGAAAAAAAAATTCACGCGCGCCCGACGTCCACAAACCAACCTCCTCCGACGCCGCTCCCCCCCTCGTCCTGCATGCTCCGGGTCACAGTTCCCAGCGTGCTCCTGTTTCATTTTTTTTATGGTTGCGGAGTTATTCTCTATGTGTCCCGCTAGTGGACTGTGCATTTCGGCCGCAGCTGATTGGCGGAGTTCGGCAACCAGCACGCCCCTCGTTTACGGTTCTTCTTCCGCAAAATCATTTCGTTATCACGAAGCTTTCACAACTATCGACAATAATGAAAGGGACGGAATGTGCTTCAACGCAACGAACTCAGCGCACAGACACCCGCTTTGGGGCGTACATCTCGGAGGCCGCGCATAAACTTCTGATCGCCTAAACCATCGAATTCGGTTTAATGCGGCCGCCCTTCTAACGCACCTGTAAAGATCAGTACGCATTCCCTGCATCGTTCTCAAACATCTGGGACACATTCATATGCAAGTTAAGACTGGAAAAGTTCCTGTTTCTGTACATTTTGACCACTTCCTTTTTACGCTGGCAATGTGCTGGAGGGTTCGGTGCATCGACGTGGCCCAGAGCAAACATCACGGCTCACTGCTTTTTCGAGTAACTGAATGCGATGTGTCGAAATGGACTGTGGAAATCTTCATATGGACACATCGAGAATCGTTCCCTTGAAGTTGTCTCTTTCTCTCCTCCAGAAGTCTGAAGAGTATTGCCCGACCTCAACGCTGCGGCGTCTTGCGGCCTTTAAAGGCTACGGCCGAACTAGCTGGACAGCATATTCGTGGAGTTTGGGACATACTACATTTTGCATAGATAAACAAAATAGATAAGTAATATATCATCATCAGCCTGACTTCGCCCACTGCAGGGCGAAGGCCTCTCTCATGTTCCGCCAATAAACCCGGTCCTGTGCTTTCTGCTGCCACGTTATACCTGCAAACTCCTTAATCTCATCTGCCCACCTAACTTTCTGTATCCCCCCTCACGCGTTTGCCTTCTCTTGAAATCCAGTCAGTTACCCTTAATGACAAGCGGTTATCCTGCCGACGTGCTACGTGGCCCGGTTCATGTCCATTTCTTCTTCTTGATTTCAACTATGATATCCTTAACCCCCGTTTGTTCCCTGACCCACTCTGCTCTCTTCCTGTCTCCTAAGGTTACACCTATCATTTTCCTCTCTATCGCTCGCTGCGTCGTCCTCAATTTAAGTTGAACCCTCCTTGCAAGTCGCCAGGTTTTTGCTCCGTAGGTAAGTACCGGTAATATGCAGCTGTTATAATACCTTCCTCTTGAGGGATAGTGGTAGACTACCATTCATGATTTGAGAATTCTTGCCTAATGTGCCATCCCATCCTTATTCTTCTAGTTATTTATATCTCATGGTTCGGCTCCGCGGTTACTATCTGCCCTAAGTAGACGTACTCCTTTACAACTTCCAGTGTCCGGCCACCTATCGCAAAGCGCCGTTCTCTGCCGAGATTGTTCCACATTACCTTAGTTTTATGCATATTAATTTTCAATCCTACTCTTCTGCTTTCCGCGTCTAGTTCAGTAATCATGAGCTGTAATTCGTCCCTAGAGTGGCTCATGAATGCAATGTCATCAGCGAATCACAGGTTACTAAGATATTCTCCATTAACTCTTATCCCTAACTCTACCCAATCTAGAGCCCTGACAACCTCCTGTAAACACGCGCGGAATAGCATTGGAGAGATCGTGTCTCCCTGCCTTACGCCCTTCTTCATTGGGATTCTATCACTTTCTTTATGGAGGACTATGGTGGCAGTGTATCCACTGAAGATTTCTTCCAGTATGTTTAGATAGGCATCGTCGATGCCCCGATTCCGCAGTGCCTGCATGACTGCTGATGTCTCCACTGAATCAAATGCCTTCTCGTAATCTATGAAGGCTACGTAGAGGGCTTGGTTGTATTCCGCGCATTTCTCTATCACCTGATTGAGAGTATGAATATGGTCTATTGTTGACTAGCCTGTGCGAAATCCTGCTTGGTCCTTTGGTTGATTGAACTCTACTGTCTTATTAATTCTATTAGCAATTATTTTTGTAAATAGCTTGCAGACAACGGACAGTAAGCTAATCGGCCTGTAATTGTTCAAGTCCTTCACGTCCCCTTCCTTATGGATTAAGATGATGCTGGCATTCTTCCAAGATTCTGGTATCCTCCCCGTCAAGAGACACATCGTATACAAGGTGGCCAGTTTTTCTGACACAATCTCTGCACTGTCTTTCAACAGGTCTGATGTTACCTGATCCTCACCAGCGGCTTTGCCTCTTTGCATTCCCTCTAGGGCTTTTTTTTACTTCTCCTGTCAATACTGGTGGGATGTCAGATCCCTCTGGGCTATTACTGCTTCTTACGTTATCATCCTGATTTTTTCTCGGCTGCTGTACAGATTTCTGTAGAACTCCTCCGCTACCTCAACTATTCTATCCATATTGGTAGTGACTTTGCCTTCCTTGTCCCTTAATGCATGCATCTGATTTTCGCCTATGCACAGTTTTGTCTTCACAGCTTTAAGGTTTCTTCCGTTCCTGAGAGCATGCTCAAATCTCTCCATATAATACGTTCTTACGTCGGCTACATTACGCCGATTGATTAACTTCGAAAGCTCCGCCAGCTCCATTTTGTCCGTTGCATTTGAGGCTTTCATGGTTTGGCGTTTCTTAATGAGGTTTTTCGTCTCCTGGGATAGCTTGCCAATGTCCTGTGTAATGAGTGTACCCCCCGACTTCCACTGCACACTCCTTAATGATACTAGCCAGATTATCGTTCATTGCTTCAACATTGCTTCATGCATTGTAGGTTTCTAAAGTAATATATATCGATGGGCTAATGCACGTTTTCCTTTCATTTTTACCGGAGTAAATCGATAAATAAATAAACACGTTAAGGGAAAGAAAAACTTAGAACAGTTGATCGGTGAGCTTTTTGGTAGGTATTCATGTTAAAACGACACGACGCGAAAACACCGACACAAGAGTGAAGTCAAGAGAGTAAGCAGTTATCTCTGACGTAGACCGTCACGCGCAACTGACTGATTAGCATCGCCTCGTGCCTTGGAATGCGCAGATAAGTATTTTAAGCGCGGAGCACTTTAGGGGCCTGGGCTGTTGTATGCTGTCATCCTACGCTGTCATCGTACACTGTTGTAGCTTCGCGAAACGCAGGCAAAACCGCTTTTGCATACATATTTGTAGGATATTGAACGCGCTTTCACGCCTATAGGAGAAGTCATCTTCCTCTTGGTCTTCGAGCGCCTTGACGTGCGTAGCACGTTAGGGGCCCTGGCTGTCATATGTTGTCATATGCTGTTGTCGCTTGGCGTAACACAAGCAAAACCACGTATTAAAGTAGGAAAAAGAGGAAGCAAGGAAAAAATAGAAACAGAGAGAAAGAAAGGAAAAAAATAGGACGAAAACTAGAAAGAGCATGAAAACGAAAGAAATACATGAAGATAGGGGAAGAAATCATTTGAAATAAAAAAAAAAGAAACCAGCCTGCTTCCACGGTTTTGTATATTTTTTATAGCGATAGCAATTATATGGACACTCCGTACAGGTTTTCGTCGTCGCCGTCATGTTTGTTTAGAGTCGAAGTCATTAACTTTTGTACACAGATCGTATGTTGTACCCGTTAGTAAAAGCTCGCGAGTGCTAGCGAGGAACATGCCTGAAGCATAAATTAAAAAAGCTGCCCATCTCCGTCGCACGGAGGGCGCGTGCGATAACATCACTCCGCGTGCAAGGCCTGCCGTCGATTGCTCCTCAACCAGAAAGCAAGCGCCTTGTCTCTCTTTCGCTGGACCAAGGAGTATGAAGGAACGCCGGGGTAAAGGGGCTCCATGGCTCGAGCCGCAACTCTGAACTTTGACTATTAGGGCGCGGTAATGAGAGCTGGCGAGCGCGCTAACTCGGCAGGGATCAGCATACGGCTCCTATACTCATCTACGAGCTGTGATCTCGCAGCTTCGTGCTGCGAGCGCTGATTCGACAAACTGCACGAAAACCACTTCTTTCACGGAAACTGGCCGCATTCCCTAAAACCAGCATTTTGCAGTCTCATGAGATCGGAAGAAATAAGAGTTAGCTACTAGCCTTAGTTCGTTACAACATTATGACATGTTGCTATCGCATTCACTGCTTCGCCCTTTCGAGGAAACGTTTTTTTTTGTTTGTTTGTCAAAATTCGAGGGTCAAATTTCTCAATCGACCAACTCTTGAATCCCCCCCCCCGCGCGCCGCGCCGCCGCCGATCCGATGAACCCCGCGCCGTGGACGCGCCGCCGCCGGAGGTGCAAACACCGGCGCGCCGCCGCCGGCGATTTTAGGACCGGCGCACAGGTCTACTCTCTGGTGTAACACTCAAGCGATGCACACAGTGCGGGGGATAGATTCCACAGGGAACCCTAATGTTTATTGTTTGACTCTATAGGCATTCTTCGCTCACAACCAACGCCGTCAACGCCGTCACTGAAAGAGTTTTCGGCATCATGGGTATTTTTTAACATAGATTTTAACGCTGTCCCGTTAAAAATTATGTTTGCGACAGACAGCAGCTTGCACAAACGAGAGCACATATAAGAACATAGGCGTTTATCGTTCGGAGTTATGCTGGTGCGTATCGGCGACATTGATCTCTCTGCAAGAAAAATCCGCGGCTACAGCTTCTATGTATACTTATTGTGTAAACGATGTACTCACTGCCCCAATGCCACCGTAGCTCAGGGCTGGCGGGCTATCGAAGAAAAAGAAGGGGGGGCTGCAGCAACGCTGTCGGGATGGTTATGGAGTTGGAATGTACAGAGTACACAGCGTTCACTTCGGTCTCGTCGTACAGCCACGTGAATTGATCAGTCCACTCTTGGTGACGCCAGTGCGAGAGGGCCTTCCTCCACGATACAAAGAACCGGTCCGGGAGAACGTCCGCCAGTGGAGCTGCACCGGGAGATACGTAAAAAAGAGGGACCACGTAAGCCCTCTCGCAGCGTAACCTGTGTATCATGGTACCGGATATGTACCTGACTGTTCAATTTTATACAGGCCTCTGGAGTAGAGAAGCGCTATCTATGATGAAAGGCACCACGACAGGCACATCGCCTGCCATATGCATTACGAAAGGGAGAGAAGAAATGAACTAGGATAGTAGCGTATGTAGTCGGATACAGCTTTAGAGGTCCGCGAGCTTCGTCAAATACGGATGCATACAAGCCTCCACCAATGTACGTGCACTCCAGACTGGCGTCATAAGCAAGCGTGCCGGTTTCCTCGCTTTCGGCGAACATTGCTGATTGATTGAGCGGGACTATTTCCTTGGTGGCGGAGGCGATCGGCTGCCGCGCTTCAGCCGACTGCGTGGGGCCTCTCCGAAACCGTTTAGTTGTATCCGACTATAGCTGATTATGCAGTCTATTCCAGAAGTTTTCACTTGAACTTCTGCGATAGTCTAATTTGTACCTAGTACAGACTAAAAATGAAAGACAAAGTTCTTTTGAGCACGTAATGGAAAGTAACGCTCATTACCCACTCACAAGAGACCGCGATATGCGCCTGATTGTGATTTCGGTCGACCTTGCCGCGGGAACAACTGTTGTGACGGAGGGCCACTCATTCTGCTTAGCGTTTGGTTATGTCATTTGATGTGTAAATACTTTACAATCACTGTGATTACTGCAAACTACTGTTTGTTAAGCATTGTAGGGCTGTTCTAATTACTGTAAATGCGCCAAAAAGAAGGCAGCGAGAAGAATAAGAAGATTATCTAGTACTCTGCCAGCAATGCTTGTCAGAAACCCGAGGAAGTTTTGGAAAGCGGTAACAAGTACTAAGGACAGTGAAATTTTGCTTTTTGACAAAGATGGCCTTCCCGTGCTGTGCGTGAAGTGTGCAACACATTGGAATGAAAATTTTGTCCGCAAATTTTCAGTATCTTCTATTTGTACCAGTGTAGTTTTGCCAACGGGCAATCATCCATCAATGTCTACTATTGCGATTTCAGTTGATGACATTGTAAAATTAATTGAATCACTCCGAATGTCCTGTTTGAGGTGCGGACGACATAAACTCAAGATTGCGTAAGGAAACTAACGTTACCTAATCTCTTTTCCTTGTCCAAAATATTTCAGGAGTCCTTTGTGCGGAAGGTGTGGTGCCACGCGCTTGTAAAGAGGTGAAGGCTGGTTACACTACGTGTAACCGCCTAAGTCAGAAAGCAAGCATTTTGTTACTAACTACTTGCCTACTTCTCTCACTTGTATACCATGTAAGATTTTAAAACATGTAATATTCTCTAATTTTCGTCACTCTTCTGGAATCAGGCTGTTCCTCTAACAAGTCAAAGCATGGGTTAGGAAATCATTGTCATGTGAAATGCATTGACTATGTTTTACCCATTCCCTTCATGTTCATTGTAGATTGGTGACCATGGGTCGATTGCACTTTTATTTTTACTTTTGCAATGCTTTTGTCAAGATTAACCGCCACCTATTCACTACACAAGCTTAGGAATCTTGATATTGATGAGAGCTTTACCATACGGATTAAATTTTTTTAACTAATCGCTCACAGTACGTTGTTGTCAACAATTCTACCTCACCGTCGTCTCCTGTTACCTCTGGGGCGCCCCAGGTCTCTGTACTGGGTCCATTACTTTTCCCTATTTGAAATAATGAGTTAAACGATGTTGTAACCTCTTCGATTCACCTTTTCACAGATGACTGCGCTCTTAAACGTGAAATTTCAAGTAAGCTCGGCTTTAGTTCTTTGAAAACTGACATTATACTAACGTAGTTAGTGCGCTCCTTGGCATATAGTCCTGAACACGAAAAAATTGCAAAATTTTAGTCGTTTCTCGTACTACTGGACCTCGTGCTAACGGTGTTCTAAATAACGCTGCTCTATATTCTGTTACTTCACGTAAATACGTGGGCATTCACATCACGTTTGAGTGGAGCTGGAGACATCACATTAACTCCGTTATTAACAATAGTAACCGTATTCTAGGGCACCTATGACGAAACATTAGACGCGTCCCTCAAGCCGAGAAACAGACAATGTATCAAACACTAATGCGTCCCGAACTCGAATATGCATGCTCCATGTGAGACCCTTTTCAATTGCACTTTACTCACTCACTCCTAGTGGTGCAGAATAAAGCAGCACGCTTCTATCATCTAACTACCGTGGCACTAGCAGTATCATGTCAATGAAACGCACCCTTCCGTTGCAGTCAATGGAGTCACGTCACAAAACATGTAGTCTCATGTTTTTTCATACCATATTTAATGATCCAGTTTTGAAAGCTCAGTTTGTTACAACCCCATCTTATCGCTCAGCATCTATGGAGCATCACCGTAAGGTACTCATCATTAGTTGAATCACTAAGGCTATTTATTGTTCCTTTGTCACACGCACGTCCAAAGATTGGAACCACCTCCCCACCCGACATCATTTCCATTTCAAGGCATGACTTCTTTTGTTCTATCTTACAGAATTATTTACATGACGAGGCGTACAATGTGTATTCTACGATTTTTAATTCGCCCTTCCTGTAGTTCTAGTCGTACCAGCATTTGAATTCAGTTGAATCAGGCTAGCATCATCTCTTCATATGCATTGTAGTTGTTCTTAATTCAGTGTTATTTTTGTTCGCTGTTTTCGTTATTTCTATCTACCCCACTCCCCTCTGTATAGCGTTGTGAATTTGTGGGTAATACAATTTAAATGAAGCGAAATGACTGTCACCATAAATCTCCTCCACGTAGGCGGGGTCCAAACGGCGGCCCGGGCTCCCCACGTGTTGCTGCATTTTGTAGAGCTTTTTAAGGGCAATAATACGGGCCTTGCCCGTGAGCCATAGCGATGCAGTCAAGGCTTTTTGGAAGGCCGCGATGATCGTGGTCAACAAAGTCTTGGCCTCTCGCACCATTTCTGGTTTGACGACTGTTGCCGAGAAGAAAATATCGGCATGGAATAAATTATAAAACCAAAGAAATTTTCGCTACGCTCTTGCTGTAGGAAATAAGGAATGCAGCTGGCGCGAATATTTTAGCATGGTGGCTTATCGTCGCCGGGTAAGCAAAAGCCTCACTTAACAACGTTTTTATTTCGTTCGCAAGAGTGCAGGAGAAGAACTGAGAGCTTGTGCGCAAGAAAAGAAAAAAAAAGAAGAAAGAAAGAACAGAGGGTAGAGGAGATACAAGGGAGAGGGTGACAAAGGGGGGACACGGAGTTGTACATAAATAGAGGAACACTAGCGGTCGGCTCCTTTCGAGTCTGAACAGAAGTCACGAATGACAAGCAATTTTTGAGAGCGTCAACAAATCGTCTGCCCGCACTAGTGCAAGCACTAAAAAAAATATATTGAGCGTTGAATCTAAGCGATTCATCGTGAATTGTTTTCTTTACAACTCAAGAATTTGCTATATTACCTGGCAATGTGATTAATATGTAAGTATGTAAACGTACTCGTTTGCAGGAATGGGCTCACTAGTGCCAGCTTCATGACTTCGCGGACTTCACCGTAGCAGGCTTCGCTAACAGTTTTTTTGTCCAACAGCAGTGTTGGCTCCGAATAACGCACCAGCTGTCGGAACATGCTCCACGCGATCAGGTAGCGAAGTCCCATGACGCCCACATATTGGTGGTTGATCAGATCGACAAGAATGTCCAGGACGTATTTCTGGTACGCGATCGTGTTGTTCCCTTGGTAGATGTTATTGGTGTATTTGGAAAACATGGTAGACCATTTCGCTGTCAAAGACGGAAGTGCAAGGACGTCAAGAGTTAGGTGTCCGCGGCAAATATGTGGAAAACGACGCAATAAATAACAAGAGCTACACCGGAATATTTGCTGCGCTGTGCTGTGCCGACTACGTATTATAATGCCTCTTTTCTAGCAATCAGCGATAACTGTAAAAACGAGCTATGTTGCCAAGCCAAAACGTTGCCTAAAACTAGCTACGTTGCCACGCCTATCACGCCAAAATGGCCGACCTTGTAAAATTTTTGTATGCCGAACGCACTGCGTACTCGGGACATGCTTTTGTTTTCTTTCTGAGTGTCTCTAAGGTGGCATAAGTGTATGTGCTTGACAAACGTCTTCGTAGAAAACTAATGCTTGTGTTGTGAATTTGTGTTGTTAATGGCAGGAACTTATCTGAAGGGCTCTTTCTCTTGTATGATCCAAATGAAATTGGACCGAGGATCTATAAAACAGCAATATTTTGTTCAGTCTACAATAAGTAGATTGCCAAATGACGCATCTGTAGCCTTTCATACAGACGACAAGTGGGCTAAAGTAATTGCTCCAGCCGTTCAGTCCACGCTAGTGCGGTATTGTACGAGTTATTTTAACGTATCCTAAAAGAACAGTTGCTCTATGAGTTAAAGTCGAGTACCATCACTTTCCTGCAAACAACCGAGATGTGCAGAATAATGAAATGGGCGCAGGTAGAAAAACAGCGTTATTGTTTATTGTGCATCCATATATGAGAGCTTGTACAACGTCTATCGGTGTTTGGGAGCTATAACACGGTTTGACATAAAGGCACCCACGTTGACTTCTAGGGGCACATTTACATCCCGACTACTAACGCCCATATTCATGACATACATACAAACAGAGACAAAGAGAGAGGGAACCGCACCAATGTACCAACTATCTCGACATCTTAAGATGCATATGTACCAACTAGCTCGTCTTTCGGTCTTACGTTATGATATAACCCTTGTGGTGGTTGAAGTGAAACTCTACCTGGTTACAGCGTATCGTGAATCCCGCGCAAGGATGTCATTAAAAAAAATGGCCGTATCTGCGTGCTTCGCTGCAAATGTCGTCGAAAGACGATAGTCTTGTGCCGGCCGTTCTACTATGTTTTGCCTTGCCTGAGACAGCCTAAAAAACACTAGGGTCTTTAGAATTGCGTACCTATGTATTTTCTAATAAAGAACACACGTCCTGACACTTACATATTAATGTTGCGCCTCAGGAATGCGTAGTATTTGCTTTTTGATTGAATATGTTTACAAATATGAACACGAACACCAGTTCAAGATGGCTGGGCGTTCAGAAAGAAGTTAAACTTTGGCCGAGATAGTGGGTTACGGACAGACAAACAGACAGACAGCCAGACCAAAATTTTTGCGTTTAGGTATCCCAAGAAAGACTATCGTCTTTAAAAATCACAGCATATCCACGGAGTGAATGATGATGAGTGGGCGAAGCTCCGGAGGTTCATCGGTAAACCGTGAATCTTCCGTGAAATTCGCCCAGTACATCATCAAAGACGTGACAAACACTGTGTGTATGTATACAAGAAATTTATATTTTATTCGTGAGCCGTGATTTTCCGTTTTGTTTTCGTTTCTTCGTTGGCTCGTGGTTACCGTTTACATGAGCCGTGGCTTCCGTTCCCCCTTCATTATAACGGCTTTATGGTCGGTGAAATGGAGGGAGAGCGGTTCCTGGATGGGTCGTAGTCGGAAAGTTTGCAAAGACGAGATCGATGCAGGTTCCTCGGATGGTGGTTGGTTGCATGTGGTCAAACGATATGCATGTGAGACCATATCGCGATGACATGTGTTGTATGGCATCGCAATCGTCATCGTGATCAGCGGCATCGTTATGACGCATAGTGGGTACATTCTATGTGCTGTGCCGTGATGGCAGCGTCATCGTCATCGCACAGGGGTGGCTACTACGACAACGACGCAGGACGACGTCGGACTAGCCTATGCCCTATAAAGCTTCGCCCCTAAAACATGGTTGATCCCTCTGTCATAGGAATCGGTATAACACGAAAGTAAAACGTGCCCGTACAGAGGTAATTGAGTGTTTACTGTACATTGAAACAGGAAGTTTGCACAACGTATAACGTGGATGCACCCATGTTGACGCTTGGTGGTACATCTCCATCCCGCTACTAACGTCCATGATCAACGATTAAACAGACCATTCTGGTAGCTGTAGATGTTAACGGCGAGAGCGTAATCAGAGCAAGAGGCGTCAAGCCAGAAGAGAGTCGCTCTTGGGGCGCAGAACTTGGGCTAAGTAACTTGGGCTAAGGTATGTTAAAGTGTGATTGAACGTACGCCAGGGTCGGACTAGAGGGAAACGCTGAGTGCGTTGTGTCTCCCTAGTAGCCCGGCCGCGACTTTTCTCGGGGCGAGCGTAAGCGAGGACCGCGGTATTACAGCCACTGGAGGGAGGCGAGCGTCGCATTTTTTGGTTTGGATGGACGCTGTGAGCGAGGCCGACGCTTGGGCTAAGGTCGCCACCTCGCGTTGCGTTAAGGCGTTGACAAAATTGCACTTCTACTGAAAACACACCGGCTGAGACGGACGCGTAGCAGGTGCTAATCGCGGAAGCCACAGTAATGATGAATTACTTTACTTTACTGCTCCAAGAGGGCAGCACCACCCCGCTGACGAGGAACACTTTGATGAAAGTGGTAGATATAAAAGGCGCGTTCGTAAAGCAATAAGAGTCTGTGGCCGTGGCGCAATGGATAGCGTGCTCGGCTTCTGTTGTTGCGGACCGAGAGGTCATACGTTCGATACCTGTTGACCGGAAACTTTTTTCTTTGACATCTGATCGTGTACATTTTTTCAACGTCACTTCCGTGACGGAAATACGTCACTGAAGTCTTGGTGGGCCCCGGCATAAAACACTTTCGTATTAAAAGCACATGATAGACACTGATACTCCGATAGGTGCACCTTCAAAGCGTTGTGCTTTGAGGGAAGAAACAGCAGCTTGTGAGAACCCTAGTAACAGGGTAGCCTATGTCTGTGCTAGTGCATACACTAAGACACCGCGCCTCAGGAACGCGAGAGACAGAGGTTCATAGCTTGAACCTCTCGCTCCGGAAGACAGAAGACATGGTACTCGTTTGTGTTTTATGCGTCTCCTGACCTCGTCTAAGTCGCTCTGCATTCGTCCGAACCGTAACTGCGTCTGGGGTTGCCTACTCGCTGCCAGCGCGGTGAGCGTTTCTTCGCTGGCATCGAGGCGCCCTACCTGCGTCGTCACCTATCGGC
Organism: Rhipicephalus appendiculatus; assembly: GCA_030522465.1. NCBI lineage: Eukaryota > Metazoa > Arthropoda > Arachnida > Ixodida > Ixodidae > Rhipicephalus > Rhipicephalus appendiculatus. The sequence goes on from JALIZH010024213.1 coordinate 79,808, forward strand.
ACTCGTCAGTGCCGTGACGCTGTACTTCATCTCTTCCACACGGCGATACTACCCGCCAAGTAAGAGCATCAGGCGAGAGAAAAAAAGCCCCCCACCTCCCCGAAGGGAATCGTGAGGAAATGCGAATGCATTTCGCGCGCGCTTCACTCCATTTATATGGTGGTTGTGGTTCGAAGAAGGAAAAGGCGCCTAATTTCTGCAGCCCGGTCGGGAGCACGGCGCAGCGCCTTTTAAATGCGAATGCATTTCATAGTCGGGCTATGTCAGGCATCCGGCGTTGGCGTTGGCGTTGTCCGCGGAGGAGGAGGAGGAGGATAGGTTGAGGAGGTGTGCGCGCCGGCAGGTGTAAGATGTGAAGCATCTTATGGCGAAGCTTAATCCGGTGGTGGTGGTGTACGGCGTGACCGCCCTTACTGCGCATGCGCAAACCCTTTCAAAAAAATAAAAATAAAAAAAATCTCCTCTCTCCCTCCCCTAGGCATCCCTCCCCGCGGCAACCACACCCTCACTGCGCATGCGCCTCCCCTCCTCTCTCCCCTGCTACGCTCCCCCCCTCTCTCCTGTAGGCATCCCTGCCCGCAGCGTCCACACTCCCACTGCGCATGCGCGCCCCCCTCTCTCTCCTACGCTCCCCCCCCCTCTCCCTCTCTCGCCTCGCGACGCCGACGCAGGCAGCGTCTGCTAGCGAGTTTCTTGGTTGAAAAAACCGACTGCTCCCGCTGCACAACCGTTCACTGGCCACCCCGTATATATGGCAATGAATCTTGACCTCCAAGGTGGTGCCGGTGGGAGATTTCTACTGTGCGTTGTTGAACAATAAAAATTCGCAGCGTGCGCGTTAACTAAAAGCGGTCTGCGGCGGAGCTCGGCGGAGCTATATATGAAAAAAATTTTTAAAAATAAATAAAAAAAATTAAAAAAAAAACAAGAAAAAGCAAAAAAAAATAGGCGCTGCGCCGTGCTCCCGACCGGGCTGCAGAAATTAGGCACCTTTTCCTTCTTCGAACCACAACCACCATATATAAATGGAGTGAAGCGCGCGCGAAATGCATTCGCATTTCCTCACGATTCCCCTTCGGGGGAGGTGGGGGCTTTTTTATTAGATGTGAAGCATCTTATGGCGAAGCTTAATCCGGTGGTGGTGGTGGTGGTGGTGTGCCGCGTGCCCACCCTTACTGCGCATGCGCAAACAGTTAAAAAAATAAAAATAAAAAAACCTCCTCTCCCCCCTCTCTCTCCTCTAGGCATCCCTCCCCGCGGCAACCACACCCACACTGCGCATGCGCCTCCCTTCCTCTCTCCCCCTCTTACACTCCCCCCTCTCTCCATCCCTGCCCGCGGCGTCTAACTCCCCCCTGCGCGTCCCCCCCCCTCTCTCTCCTCTCCTACGCTCCCCCCCCTCTCTCCTCTACGCATCCCTGCCCACGGCGTTCACACTCCCACTGCGCATGCGTGTCACCCCCTCTCTCTCCTCTCCTACGCTCCTCCCTCTCTCGCCTCGCGACGCCGACGCAGGCAGCGTCTGCTAGCGAGTTTCTTGGTTGAAAAAACCGACTGCTCGCGCTGCACAACCGTTCACTGGCCATCCCGTATATATAGCAATGGATCTTGACCTCCAAGGTGGTGCCGGTGGGAGATTTCTCCTGTGCGTTGTTGAACAATAAAAATTCGCAGCGTGCGCGTTAACTAAAAGCGGAGTGCGGGTCTCTGTGTCCAGTCGGAGTCTTCTGTCTCTCATTGCCCATTAGCAGCGATTGGCATGTTTTAGTAGGAAAAACTGCTCCATCACTGCCTGCTTTGCGCCTCCTCAGTTTTCTCTCCTGCGCAACGCTGCGATGAGCGCCAGCGTCAACGCCGCCGCCAGTGTAAGCGTTAGCGCCCGCTGCTTCACATCTACACATGGTTCCCTTTAGCGGGAGATGGTGTAATTTTTTTTTTGCTTTTTCTTGTTTTTTTTTTAATTTTTTTATTTATTTTTTTAAATTTTTTTTCATATATAGCTCCGCCGAGCTCCGCCGCAGACCGCTTTTAGTTAACGCGCACGCTGCGAATTTTTATTGTTCAACAACGCACAGGAGAAATCTCCCACCGGCACCACCTTGGAGGTCAAGATTCATTGCCATATATACGGGGTGGCCAGTGAACGGTTGTGCAGCGCGAGCAGTCGGTTTTTTCAACCAAGAAACTCGCTAGCAGACGCTGCCTGCGTCGGCGTCGCGAGGCGAGAGGGAGAGGGGGGGAGCGTAGGAGAGAGAGAGGTGGGGTGCGCATGCGCAGTGGGGAGTGTGGACGCTGCGGGCAGAGATGCCTAGAGAAGAGAGGGGGGGGAGCGTAGGAGAGGAGAAGAGAGGTGGGACGCGCATGCGCAGTGGGAGTGTGGACGGCGCGGGCAGGCATGCCTACAGGAGAGAGGGGGGGAGCGTAGCAGGGGGAGAGAGGAGGGGAGGCGCATGCGCATGAGGGTGTGGTTGCCGCGGGGAGGGATGCCTAGGGGAGGGAGAGAGGAGGTTTTTTATTTTTATTTTTTTTGAAAGGGTTTGCGCATGCGCAGTAAGGTCGGTCACGCCGTACACCACCACCACCGGATTAAGCTTCGCCATAAGATGCTTCACATCTTACACCTGCCGGCGCGCACACCTCCTCAACCTATCCCTCCTCCTCCTCCTCCGCGGACAACGCCAACGCCAACGCCGGATGCCTGACATAGCCCGACTATGAAATGCATTCGCATTTAAAACTGAAGGACACTTCGTAAATTCCAAAGTGTTCGGCGAGCGCCTGTGCCCATTGAGACGGGGTCGGCCAGAATGGAACGCGATGCGCGCGTCTCCCTCCTTGCATGGTTGGACACGCTGAGCACAGCGACGCTACGCAAGCAAAGCGCGAGCGCTCTAGAGTCCGACGCGACCGGCGTCCGCTGGCGCGCCCCGGTGGCCACTTGGCACCGTGCCAGGGCACGGACGGAGGGACGGACGGACGGACGGACGTGATCATGAGACATTAAACGCTTTCGCCTTAAAATGGGTAGACATATAGGGCGTGTGTGGAGCCCTGTACATGAACATCAGTAGCTTAGTGGGTGGAGCACCGGGCACCTATCATCGCGGACCTGAAGGTCGCGGGTTTGATTCCCGATTCATGTTAATGAAACATTTTCTGCTAGTTTTTCTGTCATTCGTTAGTGTGAATTTTACCAACGACGTATCCGTGACGGAACTACGTCAGTGAAATCTCAGTGGATCACGGCGTCAAAAACTTTTGTGTTAACAAGTGCAGAGTTAACAAACAGCGTTGTTGCAATATTTCTTAAAGACATTAGCATGGCAAGGAGTGGCGACGTTGTGCTTAACGCCATTTGAGTAGATTGCGCTGAAAGGCAAAACCGGTTTAAGAATTGTCGGCTCATTCACGCAGCAAACATGGGCGGGCGTGGTGAAAGTCATTAAATCAAGAAATTGCAACTTGTCACCATTTCACAGTTCTTGTGTAATAACTGCCGGCTGCAAGCACTCGCAGAAAACGGCCAATGCATCAGAAAAATATTGTGGAAACTGTAACATTGAACAAGCAGTGAAACATATTCCACATGGCAGCAAACATTAATATTGCAGAGTCGTCATACTTATTGAACACGGAGCTATCGCAATGAGCAAGACAAATATAACTGACGACGGGCGTCAAACAGGATACCTCATTGTACTTAATTATAGTAATTTCATGACACAAAGGTGCCCTTCACATAAAAAAAATCACGCCATATCCACGAAGTGAATGATGATGAGTGGGCGAAGCTCGATCGTTTTCATCCATGGCAGAAAGAGAATGTGTGGTCTGGAACGCGCTTATACTTCATGGTCATCAGCGTCATCGTCATCGTTATCACGTGTAGTGGGTACATTCCACTATACTGCGTCATCGTCATCTTTATCACGTGGAGTGGGTACATTTCACTACATGTAGCTACCTACCTACCTACCTACTACTACTACAACAACTACAGAGGGGGGGACAGACCCACACCCTAAGTAGCTTCGCCCCTAAAAGTCAGCGCTTCACAGCGTTGTTTTACTGCTCAGTGCATATTTTTTCTATATTTGCCCGCTGTCCTATGCGCCGTCATGAACCAAAACAAACTCGCTCAAGCTTCTATTGTTGTATTCATTTCTGCTACAGAGGTAAGACTGAGCATAATGTGGCTGGCATGGTCACAAGTGACAATTTCTTGTAAATAAAGAAACTATACTGTTTATTTTTTTAGGAGGGTGGGTGGGGGGGGGGGGGGGCGTAGACAGTCCCACTTCAGACAAGATATACCTGAAAAACAGGTTTTACAGTACCTCAGATATTTACGCCTTGTCGAACACCCTCAGCGATATTCTTCACGTACAGTTTACATATCTAGAATGAGCTCAAATGGGGAATGGGCGAAACGCTATTGAGATTGGAATACACACCAGGTGACACGTATGGATCCGTCGTGTGCCCCATGCCACGAATGGTTCCAGACAACATTGGGGAGTCTGCCGAAGTGCGTCTTTTGATAACTGCGTGAACTGCGGCAGCAAAAAAAAAAGGAAAAAAAAAGAAAAAAAGAAAAACGAGGCAACACTTATTAAACGTAAGCGTGTCTTACTACGTAATCATTCTGGTCAAAACACCGTTATGTTATAAAAATATACATTGGGAGTCATTTTAAAGGTTATGTGGACGGGGCCCTATTACGTTATCGCATCCCAGTATCTCCAAGGCGAAGCTTAAGGGGAGCTCGGGTGCATTTTCGACCATACCGAGATAACGCCGTTTTCAAATAGTATTAACAGTCCTGCAACAGCTAGGGCGGTTCATTTTGCCGACACACTCGCCAATAATTTTAAATAAGCAATTAAAAACGAGTCAGAACCGAAACCGAAACGATGAGCTGCTTCGTGCTCCATGCTGGGTACTCTATGACGTCATGGCGTCACCAAATCCGCTACACGCCACCACGGCACGTAAACATTGCTCACGTGCCTCTTCTTTCGCGGGAAAAGCAAACTGCCGATGTCTTCCGACGTGGAAACAAGCTGTGCCAGCTCGTCTGAACTGACCAGCGAGGAGTCCAGCGATGAGGAGTGCAGCTACATGAGCGCGGAAGCGTCGCCTGTGCTAGCGCAAGCGTCGCCTCGAAGAAAAAAATGCCCCCCACCTCCCCGAAGGGAATCGTGAGGAAATGAGAATGCATTTCGCGCGCGCTTCACTCCATTTATATATGGTGGTTGTGGTTCGAAGAAGAAAAAGGTGCCTAATTTCTGCAGCCTGGTCGGGAGCACGGCACAGCGCCATTTTTAAATGCGAATGCATTTCATAGTCGGGCTATGTCAGGCATCCGGCGTTGTGCGGCGTTGGCGTTGTCCGCGGCAGGTGTTTTCTCTCCGCTCCGAGTGGAGAGGAGGAGCGCGCTCTAACGCGTGAGGGCGCTCGCATCGCGGGAGCTCGGCGGAGCTATATATGAAAAAATAAAAATAAAAAAAATTAAAAAAAATAAAGAAATAAAAAAAACACAAAAAGCAAAAAAAAATAATAAAAAAGGCGCTGCGCCGTGCTCCCGACCGGGCTGCAGAAATTAGGCGCCTTTTCCTTCTTCGAACCACAACCACCATATATAAATGGAGTGAAGCGCGCGCGAAATGCATTCGCATTTCCTCACGATTCCCCTTCGGGGAGGGGGGCTTTTTTTTTGCTTTTTTTTGTTTTTTAATTTTTTTTATTTTTTTAAATTTTTTTTTTCATATATTGCTCCTCCGAGCTCCCCGCGATGCGAGCGCCCTCACGCACTAAAGCACGCTCCTCCTCTCCACTCACTCTCCGCTACTACACTCTCGCCGCGGACAACGCCAACGCCGCACGACGCCGGATGCCTGACATAGCCCGACTATGAAATGCATTCGCATTTAAAAGCGCGCGCCGCGAGCAAGCGTCCGTCTGGGGGGGGACGAGAAAGGAGTACCTAGATACGTCACGTACACAGGGTGGTCCGCATTTGAAGGTGATTCCGGAATTGGTTACCAATTTTTAAAACTCGTTCTCCGAAAAACTAAATTACTTACGGCTGTATAATTTGGCACATATCATCAGGGCACCGAAGAGCACTTATGTTTAAAGTTTTATTTAAATCGGTGAGTATAGAAAAATCGCCGGAGTTCCCTTTAAGCGTCCTCCATTTGTTTTTACTTCCGGCTTTTCTATCCTTCTCACGGCCATAATATTCTGCATACAGAAGAGCGCCACCCTCTCCTGCGTATTACAGCGCCTAGCATGTCGTCAAAAGCAGCTGCATCAACACGTGCTGTGATGGATATTCCATAATAAGAGGTTGCAATCGAGCGTGCAAGATGTAGACCTTTACACCCGCAGCCAGAAATAAAAGAATGCAAGACCACATTATATCTGCGCGGTAGCATCCCGCATTTCAAATATAATTGAACAAATAGGTCAGGCTTAAATGGCCGAGTAAATGAGTTTTGAAGGATAAGATTGGTGCTTGACAATCACGAAGACAGGGGCACGGGTGTCATGTACATTGAGAGCCGGTAAACCAGCATTTATCATTCGTGTGGTTATAGTGCAGTGGAAGCAGCAGAAAATAATAGAGCCACTTACATTCGTCATCATACGTAGAGAGCTTGTCAGCGAGTCCTCCATCGTCGAGGCTCGCGGCGTCGTAAAAGCGAAGTAACTTGAAGTAGTCGCCCGATATTATTGGTCGCGGGAACTTCGGGTGCGATTCCATCCATTCGACATCCTTTTTGCTGCACTCAAGCTGCGTGGAAATGCATAGACGAGATATCATTGAAACAATATCAGTGATTCCATCTGGCCTTTTTGACATTGCTTGAACATTTCAAGTAAACGATATAGAGCGATTTCTTTCTTCCTTGGTTTCCATCGCCACGTTACGTATTGTATTTTTATACTTGGATTGTCGGAAACTTGATGCCCACTTAGCAAGGGTAGATTGTTGGCCTTGTTGGTGTAACATGATCATAAAGTTGGCACTGAAGTGACGAGGACAGGACAGGGACAGGTAGCGCTTGTGTGTGTTCTCCCTGTCCCGTCCTCGTCACGTCAGTGCCGCGCTTAACTTTATGATCTTGATGCCCACGGTACGTTGCTTAAAGGGACTGACAGCCGCTCGGAAGACGAACTGAGAGAGCCCCACAAATGGAAAGACTGTCTATTGTACTGGATAAAACGAACCACATTTTTCTCGTTAAACGCGGACATATATTTTTATTTGTTCACTCAAAATTACTTTGGTGCCCCACGCGCCTTGAAAGTGAAGATGCATATGATCCCCACGAAGTTACCTTTTATTGGTGTACGCTCTTAATTATCTCTACATTAGCGCTGAAATGCAGAACACTGTTATATTACCATCTTTTCTAACTTAAAACCTGCAGACATGTATTTGTACTGAATAGAACAGCGGCGCCGCCTTCGCTTTAGGTGTCATCAGATCCGACTCCGTTGAGCGTTGCCGGAGCTAATCGCGGAGGCCACGACAACCTGGCTCGCGAGGAGGTAAAATGACCTCATGTGACGACGAGTGTTCGGAAAACTTACTGTTACCTGCTATAAAAAAAATCGAAAACAGTTCAAATTGTGAATATCAAGGTACATAACCACCATTTCACTCATATTAAAGTATGTTTAGCAACAGTTTCACAGGAGTAAAATTGAGAGTTCGTGACGAGGGCTACCAGCATCGCTATCACTTCACAAGCGTAGCTGGAAAAGTGATTTGAACTTTTTTAGTCGCTTCTCAGAACTAAAAATTATGACTATAAAATATTCACGCGCTTTTCGAATCAACCGCTGCAGGATTAATCATTACCGAGGCGGATCTTTTCATTGCGCCATAAAATACTGGGTCGAGAAAAATTGGTTCTTCGTCCCTTTAAGAAACAAACGGTGACGGCACTACACGTTTCACTAGACCCAACAGCGCAGTGCTTCGCAGACTGGCACTCAGTTGATTAAAGCCTTGGCGAAAGACGGAAAGCTTATCCTCATTCCGCTAATCTATATACGCACGCTAAGATTTGTCAGCTCAATGATTTCAGGTCCACAAGCTGGAAAATAAAGAGTGCGTGCTTTTTTATTCACTGTGAAATTAACGTCTGTTAGGCTGAGAAGAATGCTGCTCAATAACAATTGCACATCGCAGTTGCAAGATGTGCTCCATGTGAACAGCAATTTTTTTTTGTGTGTGAATACAGCTGAAACTCGCAATAACGACATGGCGCGGAAACCGAACAAAATTTGGTATCAGGAGAACATACTTATCGCGAAATAATACAATACAAATAGGAACACGGTCACCTAAATTTAAATTTCATGTCCAAATTTACCTAAATTCTGTTAGTTTGCCTTATCTAAAATTTCATTGTAGTAAACGCAACGGTCTTCTTTCGCAACGCAGCGAGTTCCATTATGAATCATCATCCTGCGTTGAACGCCCGCATCGTTTCATAAGCGTTCAACACACGCTCCCATGTAGCCATACCAATCACTCCGCGGTCGCTGATTGGCCATGTCGCTGTGCGGCTCTCGCGAAACATCGCTGAAATTGGTTCTGGACCCATTTCTCGCACGGCAAAATACTTTACGTGCACGAGCAAAACCGCTTGCACACGGCAGCCCGTGAACAGTTAACAACAAGCCGCTGTACTTCTAGCACGAATACAGATGCGGCTACACTGTAATGCGGATATGCATAAAATCCGGTAGATGCCACACACTGTGGGAATCTATTTCATGTGACGCTTTCAGCCAGTAGCAGCTTATGCCAGATTTTTCGCTTTGAGCCTAGCGTTACGAGGTGGTTAGACTTCTTCGTGTAAATAGAGTAGTTGTGCGCATATCATAAGCTTAGCAGACATGCCGAGCACACTTGCGTGTAAACGATAGCTCATGGTTCGACGTATACGTTGGCACTCACGTTAGAGCAGAGACATGAGTTTCATCGACGGGAAGTGCATGCTACAGGTCTATGATGTGCATATCATACGTAGGGGTCGTAGGGGTGTTTGTGCTATACGCTTCACTATAGCTTGAGGATTCACAGATATATGATGTTCGTTAAACAGATACGAAAGCGGATAACCGACACTGCCACCACAGTTAGCGTTGTCCTGACAGGACGCATTGTAGGTTCATTTTCCGAAGCAGTTTGAATCGATCGCGTGGGTCTGTGGTAAAATACTTGACTGCCATGCATAATGCCTGGCTTCGAAACCCACTCGCGCCTTAATTTTTTTTCTTTTCTTCGATTACAGTGAACTGGAAGAGGGGCAGTGGGCTCACTGCGCGACAGCGGCAACGGCGGAAGTGAAGCTGCTGATGTTGTCGTGCTCACAGATGCCTATAGTGCTACCGATGGTCGCGACACCTGGTGCGCAGCACTGTAAGCACCATTCGTTCCTGCGCGTCGTGTCTCCCTGCTAGCACGACACGACAGTCGAGTGCGCCTGATGCGATGGTCGAGATCAATGTAGCGGCTGTGACCAACGCTTTCTTGCGCGGCGACATGGGTAGCGTCACGTGTTCGACACCAGTGAGCTCACTACCTGCCTTCTAGGTCACTGTACTTCTAATAATGAGAACTAACGGACAATGACGCCACGGAAAGTATATGGGATGTTATTAGAAGTAATTGTAATGTAAATGTTGTGTTTAGCAAATAGCTATTGTGCTTAACAAAGCAAACGAGCCCTTAAATTCACACTTCTGCACTTCTATTAAGATGTTTTAACCCATCGACAAAAGCACCAACCCAGCCACCGCTTTTTTTTTTTTTTTACTCGGGCCACTTCTCACTGTGGGTTAATATTTGCAAACTCTGTGTAAATATAGACTGACAATCACCTGTGGTGCATGTCCACCCACAATGGGCCGCGACATGCGGCATGTGCCGCACGCGACTGAAGGAAAGGATTTCATGACATACGCGAGAGGGAAGTTGCGTTATTCATGTCATGACGTGCGTGATAAATTGATGCCCTCCTGCGCCAATTTTAGTATGTACTAAGTTAAGGAGCCCAGCACGGGAACGCCAACACGCAAGCGGCTGATAGATAGATAGATAGATAGATAGATAGATAGATAGATAGATAGATAGATAGATAGATAGATAGATAGATAGATAGATAGATAGATAGATAGATAGATAGATAGATAGATAGATAGATAGATAGATAGATAGATAGATAGATAGATAGATAGATAGATAGATAGATAGATAGATAGATGCATGCCCGGCAGTTAATAATAATTGCTGGGGTTAAACGTTCCAAATCACACGATATGATTATGAGAGACGCCGTAGTTGTGGGCTCTGGAAATTTCGACCACCTCGGGTTTCTTAAACGTGCACCTAAATCTAGGCCCGCGGGCCTCAAGCATTTTCGCCTCCATCGAAAATGCGGCCATTGCTGCCGGGATTCGAAGTCGTCATTTGCGGGTTAGCAGTCGAGTACCATAACCGCTAGGCCAAAGCGGCGGTTGTTTGCCCGGCAGCTAGCTGGAGATAACAATGGCGGCAAAGTGTGTGTACGCGGTTGGCTGACCGCTTCGAAAGTAGAAAGCCAAGTAAGTATCAGTTCTTCAGTGTACAGTTTGCCGCAGTGGGCATGCTGAGCTCGATGGCACAACCATGTAGTTAGTCCCAGTACACTGAGATCTAAGTCTGGCATTTAGTAGCTCTATTGGAAAGCAAGCAAAAACAACAAATAGATTTACACCTTAGCATGTTGAGACAGCGCACACTTGCACTCAGCACCGTTGCTCCGCTACTGAAGCTGTAAGGCTGTTGTATGTTAAGATCAGTAAACGCCAATGCTTGCTGTGCCTTCATGCGCTGGGATCGCAAAGCTCATTGAAGGAAACACCGGCAGCGAAAGACGCACACGAAGACAGCCCTTAGTGAAGCCAAGGAAACTATAAGAATAGCTATTGTGTTCGTTACCGTAAGAGAATAAAAGAAAATGACAGAAGTGGCTTCAGGGAATTTCTGTGGCTGTCCGCAAATACATTCAATGAGAAATTACTCTCATTAGTTCTAGCAAATGTGCTCGCTTGTAAAGGTTGCGAAACAGTTCAGTGTAAACAGCAGCACGGTGTATCAGTAAAATCGCACGTACCTGCATCGCTCGTCTCGTATACTGGAACCATGTGGCGTGAAGTGTGATGGAAAAGATGACCTGGACTCCGAAGTCTAAGTTGCAGCGAATTATCATGTCGACTGCATCCACTCTTCGCAGCTTGGTCTCATTCTTCATGTCCAGATTCAGTGAATTCATCCACGCCACTAGGTCAGCAGTCTGAAACGCATTTACATTCCTGCAGACCAGACCCCTTGGGCCCCCCCCCCGAAATTCGGATTCAGGGGGGGTGTTTTACGGAGAAAAAATAATAAAAATAGGGGGTTTTCAAGGTTTTCAACAGGTGCCCCCCCCCCCCCCCCCCCCGAAAAAAATTTCTGGCTACGGGCCTGCTGCAGACGTACCCTTTTTTTTTTACACACAGGGATTTCCATCCCATGCTGCAGCTTCCAATAGTAGCGAACATTACATGAATTGTAATATGTTTTTGTTTAACATGCAAATACACCGCAGGAGCTTGACCCTTCTTCAAATTTATTCGATTAGATACGAAGAGGAATCTTTAGTTGCGAGTAATTTCATCCAATTGTTCATGAAATCTTTTTGTATGCCTAGAAGTGAATCTTATGCGCATTATGCGAAAGTTTTCACGTGTGCGTTTGTTATACGCGACTATGCAGAGTTTTTTCTGAATCAGTTTGTTCAAACCGTTGGCGAGCGAGTTCTCTCTATAATAATTTGAATGATATTAATGTTCACTTTATTAAAACAACCTTCTAACTTAAAAGGCAACATATCCGACATTGTACCAAGGGAAAACTACAAAAATTTGCCCCTTTCATTTATATCGGCTGCATCCTTTCCTTTATGAAAATGTACCAGTATCCCATTGTACCGGCATAACAATGCTTTCAAGATCAGCGGTCATCTTTTTTTCCAGTGTAGTGGTTTGTGTTAAGTAATGGCGACAATGAGGCAGAACGTTTTTAACTTGGAGCAAGAAAAAAAAAAGAAGACGAAATTCGCCACGGTGCAATTTGCTTCGCATAGTACCTACCCCCTACCCCACTCCTCACCACTATTATGCCGCTTTTCGATTGCTCTCATCAGCCTAGTAAGGTTGCTCAATCTTGGGAATAGCGCACCTTAGTTTACAATTGATTGGTTGTACCGCTGGTACAGATACCGCGCACCTGCGGTAGTTGTTGGCACTTCGGGTGTACCATGCAGCCTATTTTAAATTTCTCTTTCGCATTTCCTGCGCTTTTGAGTTTGCCATTTCGGTTCTCGTCATAGTATAGCAGATTTGCGTTCCATCAGTGGACATTTTCTATGTGTCAATATAAAAACATTTCATTACCTTTGAAACAGTGCACGTAACAAGACATCGAGTGGGTCTGAAAACCGCATATTGAACTAGTTTTTCTTTGTTCTTCGATTAGTGCTAGCAAAATGTTCTCTGCGTCATCTTGTATATCCATCAAGGGATCATGAAAGATTCAAGACGAGTATCTTGCTTTGATGTTTTCGTTGGGATAACGATTGTTGTCGATAAATAGTAGTATATTCATACATTTGGAATATTCCCATGTGAGTGCTTCCAGAACTGCTGTTGATGGATTCAACATAGGGAAGCGGACATACTTCTTTTAAATCATCATGTCCACACAGTAAGCGCCACATCGACAGCCATTTCAGGGCTGACAAAGAAGAGCTTGCCTCATAAGTTGACAACTCACACGCTTAGTAACATGTGAAGTGAAACAGAAACAAAACAAAAAAAAAAACTTTTTACAAATGTTTCGCTTCAGTGAGTGATTTTTCAATAATTAAGCGTTTCGTTCTGCACGTACCTCTTGACGACTCGCCTTTACCATAGAAACGCAGCTCTGGAAGAGTCCAGCCGCTTTCTGCCAAGAAGTCTGACCCCTGGCGGGAACTCTGGTGTTGTAGGCGTGCGAGATCGTGGTGTTCGACAGAAGGTGACCAATCTTGAAGAAACAGTAAAAGGGAATTGCAAGAAATGTCTTCATTTGGTAATCTTTTTCTCGCGGCTTGGTAATATTTAACTATATAATGCTGCAAGATGGTTTTCCAGCACATTTTGCTCTTCAAGCATCGTATGGCATCGCACACCGGGTGAAAAAGGCGAACAAGAAAACAAAAGGACAGCGCAACAACGTAGAACTATGTAGCAACGCAAAAACAAATTTCTATGCTTCTACTGGTGTTGCGCTGTTGTTGTGTTCGCCTTTTTCCCCGGTGTGCGCTGCCATACGCAGCAATGATCAGCCAACTACCCCACAAGTACACTTTAAGCAACTTTCTGGCAAGTAAGCAGAAAACTTTATTTCAGAGCTCCTACGTGTGTCCCTGCAATATATATTCCGGTTGTCCCAGCTAAGTAATGCGAAGGGTTTGAAAATGAAACATTCGAGGCAGGCGAGTGAAATCAGCTGCATATTCCTGAGAGCCACCTTGCGCAATACGGACATATTTATGTAATTAATGAATTTGTTAATTGGGGTTACTTAATTAAATTGCTGATTATCGACTTCAGGCAAGAAATGGGATCGGCAACGTTCAATAGCGTCTTAAGAAACTGCCATAGCATTATGTGCGATATAGAAAGTCTCACGTGGCGATGTCAGTGCACGTTAAAGAACACCAGATGGTCGAGATTTCCGGAGCCCTTCACTACGGCGTCCCTCATAATCATATCGTGGTTTTGGGACGTTAAACCCCAGATATTATTATTATTATTATTATTATTATTATTATTATTATTATTATTATTATTATTAGTAGTAGTAGTAGTAGTAGTAGTAGTAGTAGTAGTAGTAGTAGTAGTAGTAGTAGTAGTAGTAGTAGTATTAAAGTCTCACGTGTACCACTTTTTCTCAACTGCAAAGAAAGCCCGCGAAAAACAAAAAAAAAGAAGAAAAAAAAACGTAACTAGCGCATTCGCGCACCATGATCGTGCACCTCTCAACCGTCGTTTGAGCGAACGAAATCAGATGCCGCCGCGACTCGCCTGCCGCTTTGCAGCAGTAGGCCGGCTAAGCTGGCTGTGGTTTGTCGGCCCGCGTCAGCCAGTTGGCGCGCGTGACGGTGCAAGTTGTAGCGAGCGCGCAATGGGTGCCTAAGAAAGGGCATCTAATAGCTGCGCTCTAAAAACTAGTTTTTTTTTTTACACGAGATGTGGAATACTTTTCATAAGACCCCATATCTATTGGTATATTTTATCGCTGGGATACCTAGAAGCCTCACACCCGTATTCTAGAACGTCCCTTCACTTGGCGCTCCACCTCGACTCGAGAATGTCGATGGCAGATCCGCCCTTCGGCAAAAATATTCATTGCACACGAGCGACAGCCGGCATCATTTCCTGAGAACCACTGAGTCATTTTAAGTCGAGCGGTGGCGCTTTGCTCAGCTTGGTCAAGTGAAGGGTGGAATTCGAGTCGAGGCTTGTTTCAGAATACGGGGGTCAGTATCTTGGTGGCACGCTCTTTAACTTCGTGGAAACTTGTAAATTTTGTTCTTCAACTATACAGAACTGTTTTTCATATACTTAGTACAATTTGTACGCGTCTTCTTTTCAAGAGAGCTCGATACTTTTTTTAAGGCTAACAATTCGCAAAGCATTGTAGGCGAAACTCGGGGCACATGAAAGATCTTACCGCCTTCAGATACGTACTTGAGAAAATTCGTTGGTACCCCGGTAGGTGCCGCACACGTAGCGGTAGAAGTCTTGACACGGCTTTGCGCTTTCGTCCAGCTTCGATCCAAGCCATTTGGCCAGGTTGCGGCAGTCATGAGTTGCGCAAATCTTCTCCTTGGTGGGGCCAACACTAGGAGGCGCAGTAGTGGTGGTCGAAGACGGCACCGTTTCCGTAATGATTGTCGGCCAAGGTTGCTGTTTCCGGACCTCTTCTACTGGCGAATCTTCCGACAGGTCGTCAAGATACAGAGGGCCCGATCTTTCTTCTATTTTGGGCTGGTGAAAGCAGAGAACAGAATGTGGTTACACAGTTTTCAAGTGTCCACGAAATGGCATTGCTGATGAATACGTTTCGAGGGTGCTGTTGTGCAGTTGCATACGTGAGGAGAGGAATACAATGCGAATATGGGACGTAATTTGCCTTCAGCGGCTTGCTTTATTGAACGAACGCTTTGCTCTTTGCTGCTCCAGATAGGGTTATGCTTGTGAAAGTAGACTGTACGCCTTGTTTCTACGCGAGCAATCTGAATTTCTTTGTGTTCCCCCCACAGCATCCTGCTTTTCACTCTACGTAATCACCCATTGCGTGTAGCGAAACGCTGTTATGCAATGACGGTGTAGGAAACAGTCAATAAACGAGTGTATGTAGACAACCTGTCGAGTAAACTAGCACGCCTTGCCTAAACCAATGAATTACTGATATCGACAAAGTGAATTAACATGGAACTTTGCTCGCCCGTATGTTTCAATAAGCTAAACAGATGGATTAGTTTGTTTGACATGCTTACAGTAGTTTTAACAATATATGGATTAGTTGTTTCGCAAGCTCTGCGCTTTCCTATTACATATATCATGTGCACTTGCGCATCAGTGTTATTATTGCTTCGCCCTTCTCCACAGTGTTCTCGAAGCCACAAAAGTACGCGGACAAAAAGCAAAACTCATCTATTGTCTGCGGTTTAGTGTGAGTGTTCAGAGACCATCCCAGCGCCTAATCATGAGGTGAATATACTGTGCACCAAAGAGAAACGTAAACACGTACTTCAGCACTCCAAATGAAAATCGAGCAATTTAGGACACATTCATTTCTTCGTCCGTGCAGCGCTGCGAAATACGAGCAAGAGTGTCTGAGAAATGCGCCGGTCATCAGGAAATCTTCCAGTGGAAACTTGCTTGGAAAGTGGAAACCACACACATCGTAATTAGTCGCTCTCGAACGGGAATGTTCTCTTAGTTCTGCAGCTCGCGGAACATTCCAGTTGTTCAGATGATGGCATTCGGCGACGGGCGATGCACATTCCGGTGTGCAGTCACCCGTCCGTTTCCCTAACCATCCGCCTGCCAGTTAACACATGCTCACACGCAAAGACGACTTACGAGTGACATCAGTGCAGCGCTTAGGTATAATCTCAACGGAAAAAGATTAGCACGAGTGAGCGGTGGCCGGAGCCGCAAAACTGCGACACGTGGCGATGTTGTTCAAGAGAACGCCGATAGCGAGATTGCCAAGCACATTCCACTTTCCAAAGCAGGGTTGGCCGGCGGACCGGCGTAAAGCAGCCCAGCTTGCTGTTGGCCCATCCGAAAGCCCACATCTTAAAGAAATGCTTCTTCATTGCTTATTGCCATATGTTGCTATGCACACGATATCCTTTTTTTTTCTTTTACCTGAAGCTGAAGTTGCGAGCAACGGTATTTTTATCGCACTTGCCCAGCAAAAGATGCTTGTTGGAGTGCTTTCCGCCGGCCACGCCTGCTTTGGAAAATGGAACGTGCTTGGCACTCTCCATATCGGCGCGCTCGGCAAAATTACACCATCTCCCGCTAAAGAGAACCATGTGTAGATGTGAAGCAGCGGGCGCTAACGCTTACACTGGCGGCGGCGTTGACGCTGGCGCTCATCGCAGCGTTGCGCAGGAGAGAAAACTGGGGAGGCGCAAGGCAGGCAGTGATGGAGCAGTGTTTCCTACTGGAACATGCCAATCGCTGCTAATGGGCAATGAGAGACAGAAGACTCCGACTGGACACAGAGACCCGCACTCCGCTTTTAGTTAACGCGCACGCTGCGAATTTTTATTGTTCAACAACGCACAGGAGAAATCTCCCACCGGCACCACCTTGGAGGTCAAGATCCATTGCCATATATACGGGGTGGCCAGTGAACGGTTGTGCAGCGCGAGCAGTCGGTTTTTTCAACCAAGAAACTCGCTAGCAGACGCTGCCTGCGTCGGCGTCGCGAGGCGAGAGAGGGGGGGAGCGTGGGAGAGGAGAGAGAGGGGGTGACACGCATGCGCAGTGGGAGTGTGAACGCCGTGGGCAGGGATGCGTAGAGGAGAGAGGGGGGGAGCGTAGGAGAGGAGAGAGGAGGGGAGGCGCATGCGCAGTGAGGGTGTGGTTGCCGCGGGGAGGGATGCCTATAGGAGAGAGAGGGGGAGAGGAGGTTTTTTTATTTTTTTAAAGGGTTTGCGCATGCGCAGTAAGGGTGGGCACGCGGCACACCACCACCACTGGATTAAGCTTCGCCATAAGATGCTTCACATCTAAAACGCAGCGCCGCGTGTCGCAATCTTGCCGCTTCGACAACCGCTCACTTGTGCCAATATTTTTCCGTTGATACTGTACATCTGGTAAGCATGAATAAATTGTTCACAATACTCCGACGGTGCTTTTATTTCAGAGCCTCTGAACGTTGCAGCCTGATGCTCTCATCACTACTCACCGGTGCATACTTCAGAAGGCTTAACAGTTCAATGCTTAAAGCTCTTAGCTAGCTCTCGCGTTCGAGCGAGCGCGTTGAGTCGCTTGACGAGGTCATACCTATACGCTGATAGGGTGTTCTCGAGTCGCTGTTATGCCATCTTAATCGATAATGCGAATTGACACTGGTAGGCTAAACTTCCTATGCCATTCTTTTTTCCCAGGTGCTCTCATATTGCACGTGGGTTTATGAGTAGCTGGAAATATAGAGGCGCATGCAAACGATCTCGTTTGTCTACGAAATTGTTAGGCCTTTTATGAAAACACCTAATTCAGCGTTGTCAACAACTGTGGGATAAGTTCTCTTATTATTTTTCCTGCGCAAGAAGTACTCAATCTGACCTATCGTAAGTAGAACAACGGTACACAACATTCACGCAGATGGTCAGCTTACCGTGTTGGTTTCTTCCATTGTCGCCTCACTGGAGACCAGAACGAAGGCCAGGAGGAGGCTGCACGCGGTTACTGGGAGAGCGCCGACAAGGAAGAAGAACGTCATCCTCAGCCAATTGCGTTCGCCCAGGCTGCTCCCGTCCCCGTCGACGGGCTCCACCTGCAGGCCCGGTCTCTTGTTGGGCCCATACGAATTCGGCTCCTGCGTTATCCATAATCACACCACTTAAGGAAGCAGCACTTTACATGATAAGACCCAGCTCATGCACCAAATAAAAGAAAACTTGTTTATTCTGCCATGCAACAGAGAACAGACGACAAGATCAGGGCTGGTAAATGCCGTAAATACAAAACACGTCCTGCTAAATGATTTGGAGAGGTTATAACGATCAATGTGTTTCAGTCATATTAGCACACTAGAAAAGAATCACACCAGTGTTGCCCGTCCTATAGCAGATGCACTAACGCAATGTAGCGTTTTATTTTATTTTTGCTTTTTGCACGTTGGTTGACGGGTCAGACATTCGCGGCCATTGCAAAGGTTCCAACGTAAATTCTGCACAGCACGCCCGCCTGGCTTGCAAGACGCGTTTGTAGATGATTGCGAACTATAATAATAATAATAACAATAATAATAAATATTATGATTATTATTATTATTATTATTATTATTATTATTATTATTATTATTATTATTATTATCGCGCGTTTCACGAGTTATTTTGCGTGAGAGTCTTAGGGTACAATGAACGCTTACGTAGTCGTAACAATGCACACCAAAACACTCATACTCTCAAAGAATGAGACTGTGCAAAGTTAATTCGGACTCTTAGATTCACCAGTCATTAGACAGAATAAGACAATGATGATTCAGCCTCACCAATATCTGATATATCCAGGCTCTCTCTGTCTGAGACCCACTGAACACAGATAGCAGGAGGAACGGGCAAGTAGTGGAGCAGGGGATAATAATATATGGGGTTTAACGTCCCAAAACCACGATATGATTATGAGAGACGCCGTAGTGGAGGACTCCGGAAATTTTTGACCATCTGCTGTTCTTTAACGTGCACTGACATCGCACAGTACACGGGCCTCTACCATTTCGCCTCCATCGAAATGCGACCGCCGCGGCCGGGATCGAACCCGCGACCTTCGAGTCAGCAGCCGAGCACCCGAGCCACTGATCCACCGAGGCGGACATGGAGCAGGGAAGGCTCTCGGATGAATAGATTAAATAAGCGAGACTCATTTGAGTTAGCTCAATTTCGCAGAAACATAGGTATTGACGTAAGCTAAAAACGAAAGAAAAAAAGATCGCCCGCTCACACTCAGAGGCATGCGTTTAATTCAAATATAGGCTTAATGTGCTCATCGATAAAACTACCATTCGTAGTATGCACGACACATCACTATGGTATTGTGCTGTGTACCTGGGCACTCGCTAAATCTCAGTAAATAAACTTACGTGTGGCCACTTGGGAGGCTGTGAGGGAACGCCATACGATTGACGGATTGACAGAGACGCCATGCCGTTCCAGGCTTGTTCTATCCCCTCAAGATGTCGGACGTTTGCTTCTTCGGTTGCTTCTTGCTACGTGACGCTCACCCACTACTCTAGATAAACCACGGAGCCGGTAGTGAAGAAGAAGCTGGCCTTACAAACTTTTTGGCAGTGGAGTGATAATAAAGAATGTCATAGATGGGAGTAGTAACTACATTGAGGTAACAAAGCTGGCGCTAACCAGATAATTTAGAATCTCATCGCAATTCAATCACCGCCCACACACTCCGTACGGATGGTTAACCATCCAATATAAAACATGCGGGCTCCTTTTTAATCCCTCCAATAACCCCGACGACTTTAGAAAAATCTTTCTCAAATAGTTGTCATGTCTGTCAAGTAATCTAAATTGGTGTTTGCAGCCGGTGTGTTTTCTTCATTTTTAGTGGAATAATGGGGAGTAGGGGGGGTTTGGCCAATTTCTGTGGCACATACGTGCTATAAGTTTTGCGTGCACTGGACTAACAAATTCTGACTTTACCTAGCCATATGCAGCTTCGCTCTAATCGTGAATCCTCAAGGGATTGAATTAAGATGCTTCGAATTCTATCCTCCCATGCCACAGGAATCCGCACGCGTCTATGCAGATATATCAGAAACCGCGGCTGTTGAAACGAAGTTCTCGTGGCCTCGGGGATGTAAATCGCGCTGTGTGCTGAAAATTTTAACAGTTAAGCTGACTTGGGAAGATACCTGTTAATCTGTATATTGTTTGCATATAAAAAATCATCCTGCTACGGAGACTGCTGACCGGTGAAGCTGACAGGTGTACCACTATGTGTGCGCATTCATTTTTCATGGTGAATAAGGCTCCCGTGCAATATACGAAACGTTTTGCTTTGATGTGAACATTCATGGCCGTCGTGCATTTTAATTGTCATCATGTCTTTTCCCGACCAGACTAGTTCCCGTCCGACTCTCGACTTCATGGCTGAATGCTGGCGAATCGCGTCCGTAAAAATAAAATAAATAAATAAAATCCGTGTACAATAACAATGTTTGGGCACTACTCGTTCCGCTAATTTTCACCTCATGAAGCTTTCATTTTTCCCTGAACATCAGTACGTTCCTGATTGTTGCATGTATTTAGGGTTCATTCTTGCTGTGACACACGACGGCCGAACAGTGGGCCTGCCATTCATGTGCTGAATAAACGTAATTCTGCTATGGTGCTGCAATCTTGCGCACCGAATTCGTTGCCACTAATTTCCTTTGTAAATTTATAAAACTGCATTATATTACGAAGCGGGCCGAAGTAATTATTTATTGAATTTAGTAAGAACGGAAAGAAATATTTCGTGAGTTTCGGCACGTTCGTTACCCCACTGTCAGAAAGGCGCAAAGCATTTGTGCAAGTGAACGCAATAATGTATGAATGAATGAATGAAAAATAAATGAATAAATAAAATTATCCTTGTTCATATGTTCTATATATATGCATGTACGTATATGTATACATGTGTATATGTATATGTTATATATATTGCGGTGCATCGCATTCAGACAGAGGGAACATCTATTGTGCACCGCCGCCCGTACCGCGTGTCTCTTGCTGAGCGAAAAATCATAGAGGAAAACGTCGCTGACATGCTCCAACGAGAGGTAATTCGTCCATCAGCTAGCGCTTGGTCATCGCCTGTTGTTTTGGTACGAAAAAAGGATGGCTCTGTGCGCTTTTGCGTCGATTACCGGGCACTTAACAAGATCACACGCAAGGACGTGTACCCCATGCCACGCACTGACGACGCTCTTGATTCCCTACAAGGCGCGGAATACTTTTCAAGCCTCGATTTGCGTTCGGGATATTGGCAAATTCCCATGCACGAAGACGATAAGGAAAAAACGGCATTTGCAACTCCCGACGGATTATACGAATTTAACGTGATGCCTTTCGGGCTCTGCAACGCGCCTGCCACATTTGAGCGCATGATTGGCACCGTGCTGCGCGGCCTGAAATGGAAGACCTGCCTCTGCTACCTGGACGACATTGTTATCTTTTCGTCAACGTTTCCTCAGCACCTGCAACGCCTGGACGAAGTCCTAACATGCCTTGCTGGCGCGGGTCTGCAACTCAACACCAAGAAATGCCGTTTCGCCAGCAAATCCATCAAGGTTCTCGGTCATGTCGTGAGCAAGGACGGAATTCGCCCTGACCCCGACAAGACTGCTGCCGTCCTTCGCTTCCCGCGCCCCGGAAGGCCTAAGGATTTGCGACGTTTTCTTGGCCTCGCATCCTATTTTCGTCGTTTCATACGAAACTTCGCTTCAATAGCTGCGCCACTACACAAACTACTTGCTTCCGATGTACCCTTTGTGTGGTCCGAAGAATGTCAATCGGCGTTTGACCTGTTGAAGGAAGCCCTCACGTCAGAGCCTGTACTCCGCCATTTTGATGAGACCGCCCCGACACTCCTGCATACAGACGCCAGCGGGCGCGGTATAGGTGCTGTTCTTCTCCAACGCGATGACTCTTCACGGGAGAGAGTCGTTGCATACGCTAGTCGAGTGCTCACCGCTTCCGAGAATAACTATACGATCACTGAGCAGGAGTGCCTCGCTGTGGTTTGGTCAGTACAGAAGTTTCGTCCTTATCTGTACGGCCGTCAATTCACTATTGTAACGGACCACCACGCCTTATGCTGGCTATCTACATTGAAGAACCTGTCCGGGCGCCTGGGTCGGTGGATTCTCCGCCTGCAAGAGTATCAGTTTGAGATTATTTACAAATCTGGCAAAAAAAACATCAAGACGCCGACGCTCTTTCCCGTTGCCCACTACCTACGGCTCCGCCCGACACTCCCGCAACCGTTCCAGACAACACCAGTTTGGACGTCACTTCTAGTTCAGTTGCCTTGCTCACCTCACTGGACCAGCTGCCCGCCGACGACGAGCAACCATTCAGCCCTCGCCAGCTCGCTGACCCGTACTGTCGGCGCATTATAGACCACCTCTCTGCAGCTTCGCGTCCCCCCAACGCACGGCTTCGTCGTCAACTCTACCAATTTAAGCTGGAGGATGGTGTACTATATCGTCACATTTATCATCCTGACGGTCAACGCTGGGTACCTGTTCTACCACGCTCTCTTCGACATCGCGTACTTAACGCCTTTCACGACGATTCGACTGCTGGCCACCTTGGCTTTCACAAAACCTACGACCGCATTCGAAGCCGCTTTTATTGGCCTAGCCTTTCTACCAGCGTGGCGAGGTACGTAGGTTCGTGCGCTCCATGCCAGCGTCGCAAACTTCCGACATCTGCTCCTGCCGGCCAGTTACAGCCAATTCCGTGCCCCACAACACCATTCGAGGTCGTAGGTGTTGACCTTTTTGGGCCTCTTCCCGTCACTGGCGCTGGAAATCGATGGATAGTGACCGCCGTAGACCACCTGACGCGCTACGCCGAGACAAGTTCTGTGGTTACTGGTTCAGCTTCGGAAGTTGCTGACTTCGTCCTCCAGGCCATAATTCTGCGTCATGGTGCTCCTCGCATACTCCTAAGCGAGAGGTACTGGGATCGGTACCCAGCACCTCCACCACGTATGACGACTCGAATGTGACGACGTTTATTAGGCCGCGAACTCGGGAGCGAACAAGCGCCACGGATCCGATGATGAAGCGCGCACCCAAAAACGATGATGATTTGCAGCCAAACAGATGATGATGATTGATGGCTGCTCAAATGAGGATGAAGTGCATAATAGATGCCTACACTAATTCCCCCCACGTGGAAGCGGCCAGCCTGGCCGCTGCAAGTCAAGGTGTCGAGGAACGTCGCGTTAAGTGCTTCATGCGGGAGACGTGAACGACCTCGGTGCTGCGATAACGGCGGTCAGTTGGTACGACAAGTGGCGTCACACGATAGTTGACGGGCGAAGTCTGCTCCAAAACTGCGTACGGGCCGATGAACCGAGGCTGGAACTTGTCGCACAATATGTTTGGTGTACTGTACACTCGTGAATGTAGAATGCGAACCACGAAATGAACTAACGACCGCAAGATGGTTCACGTATGAGCAGCAAACGCACTTGCTATTCATTGTGTTCTTGTTTCAAGTGCTAAGAAATAATTATATTTAGTGTCAGGTTTCTTAGAGCCGTCATTTCTTCGCACCAGTAGAAAAGCTTTGCACGCTCATCGCCTGGCGTGTCAACTAGCGGACACGGTGCGACAACACCACCGTTGTATCGCGGTAGCGCTGCTTACCATTCTTTTGTATATGTTTTATTTCTTTCACAAAGCTGAGTGGGAGTGTTAGTGATTTCCGGGTGATGTGCTAACGCAAACAGTTATTTCCATAATCACATTTGATGCGCGCTTTCGCTTATCAAAGCAGGATTTTGTGTAGCATAGAAACAGACTACACGCGTGCGTAATTCTGTCTTAATTCTGAGTATTCCATGCGTAAATGACAACGTATGCGATTGAGAATTGTGGCAATATAGGGAACATGTATTCGTTTATTATTATTTTTTTTTTGGAAATGTCTAGTCATGATGCACTCTATGGTTTCTGATTATTGTACGGTAGTTTCGGATACAAACATAGCGTGAAACTTAGTTCCCAATTCGCTTTTTACATTTAACGCGTGTACTATGCAGCCCTGTCTAATATACGTGAAACGTTACAGTGCAAAAACTATTGGTTCAAGCTACCGGCCACCTCATGTATATAGATCGCGCTTTATTCATGTCTCAATGGATGCACTTCTGTGTGATAAGTCATGGCGCTGATTCATTCTGTATATCGTGGTTCACTGGATTTCGTTATTGCCTGTTCTGTACTAGGTAGCTGAAATTCGTTACTGAGCCCTTCAAAAATCATCCGTAGTCGTAGCTTCTATCACGCATCGAACCCTGAACTCGAAGGTGGCGGGTTCGATCCCGGCCTCGGCGGTCGCACTTGGGTGGAGGCGAAATAGTAGAGACACGTGTACTCTGCGATGTCAGTGCACGTTAAAGAACACCAGATGGACGAAATTTCGGGAGCCCTCCACTACTGCCTCTCTCATAATCATATCGTGGTTTTGGGACGTAAAAGCCGAGATATTATTATTATTACCTGTATATAACGTAGCGCTGCTGCGCTGCGGCTTAGCGCCTTCGACACGCGCCGAGATAAACAGCCAGCAGACCAACGCCCCCCTGATGCAAATGGAATTTTTATCTTCCGCTTGGCTTACAGACCACGATTTTCATCCCTGCCTGCTTGCTCAGAGGCGGTGCTTCAGGTACACGGAATGACCACGATAGCGTCCTGCCTGTACAGACGGCATGGCTGCCACCAACCTTGGCTTGCCAACAGGGTTGACGTTACCAAACTAGCAATCACAGTCTTTGCTGCATCGGCACGCGACAGCATGGTGATGCTTGGATTTTTTAAACGGGGGGTGCGAGAGTAAATGGATTTAGCCTATAGGACGTTTTCTGAGGTAGGAAGAGTGTAGCATCCAACTGTGTGCTCCGCCCTCCCCCCCACCTCTCCTTTCGCAATGCCAGCTGTAGCGTTAAGTAGTATTACAGTGTGAACTGCGTGAACTCTAATTATTCTATCCTTTAGCACTGAGCCTTTCAAGGTCATCTCGAGCAGTATGTGCGGTGCGTGCTCTCAAGCACAATCCCATCAATCAGAAAAGGACGCTGCGTAAGCAACATGGCAGCCTCGTCTGGAAATATCTTCCATACATAACTACAAAGGCTCGTTCGCACCTGCGACAAGCACAGGTCGCGCGACCAAGTTGGTCGCATATGGTCGTAAATGGTCGCATTGGTCACAAGGCGACTGCTTCGGCTCAGTCGCTCGTTGCTCGATTTTTCAATCGCGCGACTGCAATCGCACACCACTAAAACCAATAAGATGCGTAGGAGCAGGACGTGAGCGTATTCTGCAGGTCAATGGCAAGGCGAGGGGTTTTGCATTCTATATGGCGGCGGGTGTCTCTCGCTCTCAAGAGTGGAGATGTGTTGCCTTAAGCAGGAGTCACTTTTTTTGTCTCCTGTCGCAAAAGAGTCGCGTGACGGGTGCTGGTTGCAGCGGCGAACGAGCCTAAACAGCCTCCCATGAACACGACGTTGTCTACAGTCGCAGCTGAAAGCACGTAGACGAAACTGAGATCACACATCGTACTAGAGCGGTACCTACACACGCCTAAAATTTTCAACGAATAATGTGCTTGCAGAGCAACATATAAAAATCAGGCCCGCTGATCACGAGCAGTTTTTCATCATATGATTCACGAGACGGTCACTGATAAAGTGTGATGTATCTTCTCTTTCGTTGTCATATGCTTTCTAAACAATGTGTTAATTGTTAATCACATATATTAATATTCAGGTCATAATCTAGGCACATCCCGTAATCTGTATGGTTTTTCTTATGCGCATGTGGCTTGCATCTGATGACTATGATTTGTGTTTGTTTCTTATACATCTATTCCTTCATTAAAAATTACATTCAGCATTGCGCCATTTTGCAGGAATTTTGGGGTTTAGAGGGGCGCCGGCACGTTGTCATGCTTTTGTTACGTTTTCGCTGTTCGTCTGTGCAACTGAACGCTCTGGCCTGAAATAAACTTCAGCGTTAATTTCACCTTCAACTCTTCCGACTCGGGTCTCTTCCTATGATCGACTTGAGCTACTGCAATGGGCATAAGCATTTTAGTGCAGGCTCATCCAGAAAATTCTCCTTCTGGGTTCTCTACATAATTCTTTTCGCAGGGCATGGTTTGAACCAGGGTCCATGCCTGAGCTCAACTGGCAATCACTCAGTTACACAACGGCACTCGAACAATTTCAATATAGGTGGATCATATGAATGTGCTAAGGAATAGAAATTGACAGGCACCCATTTGTAGCACCAATCCACACGGAAATTCACACGGATTTCACAGAAAGGAAGCTTCGCAGTTGCCGAAAAATTCTTGCTGGTGCGGCACTGATTTTCACTGTAGGACGTGCGCCTGTACCACCCGAATTGAGAATACTTCAGTCATGGCAAAGGCGCGTGAAAAGACTGAAAGGGAGATTATGGAAGCGTATTTTGTAAGGCAATACAACGACAAATGCATAACTATGCCGACGATCTCAGTTTCCGACAGAAAAATAGTGTTCTTAAGCGGCCATGTTTAAGGTTGTGGGAATTACATTGCAGTGGTTTTTTTCTTTTGTTTACCTTTTCATGAGGGTTTTGGTTACTGTGCAGTCTTTTCGCCTTTGTTTCCTGTATGACCCTATGTAACGGTTCTAAATGTTTAACTTTTTGACTGTCATGGTGTTGTGCTTCATCGTTGCTGTTCATTTGTCGCCGACTTCCGACGATCTGAGAAGCGTTGTTTATTGTTTTAGTTGTTTTACATTGCCTTTATAATTTCATTTTACTGCCTTTTCATATGTTGTCCGGGTCACATTACTCCCACGGAGTAATAAAAAAAAACAGCAAAGAGATGAAAATTTTGCTTCAGAAGTGCACACCTTCTGATTACGTAGAAAAAATTGTGGCGTTAGCTAAAAATAACGTGCATGTTTCATAGCTCTATCTGAGGTGCCGTTTTTAAAGGAATCTTCATTTTGTGCGCATCGTGATGGCGCAGTGTTATGCATGCCTCTATATTGGCTTGACTATCTGCAATAAACAGTTAATAGTCAGCGGTCTTTCCCGTCTTCCAGCTCCTTTCCTTCTATACTTGCGCAGCAAATTGAGTTTAAAGCATAACCGTATATAGGCCAGTGTAGCTAGTTTGCCATGTGGCGTACATAGAAAACTATCGTCCTCATGAACCGGAACGCGATCTCTTCGTTATCTTCTTCATCTTCTTCCTCTTCTGCTTCGCTCCCAGAACACGCGCGCCAATTTGTCAACCGTTGACCGCAATAACTACGATGGGCGAGCGATGCGACGTTTTGCACGTCACCAATCCCACAAATTCCGAGAAGGGGACCGAATGCCCAGCAAAAACCCACCACCAACTCGCCAGCTCTGCTGAGACCGAGCCTTGCGTGACTTAGTGCGCCAATTTTTTTTTCATGTAACGCATGTCAGCGAAATGTTTTTTTTTTTCGAATTCAGCC
Organism: Rhipicephalus appendiculatus; assembly: GCA_030522465.1. Lineage (NCBI taxonomy): Eukaryota > Metazoa > Arthropoda > Arachnida > Ixodida > Ixodidae > Rhipicephalus > Rhipicephalus appendiculatus. The sequence continues at coordinate 107,450 of JALIZH010024213.1, forward strand.
TCTCAGCCATCGAAAAGCGAGTAGGGGAACCTAATGAAATGATTTCTCCCGTAGCACTTACTATAAATAAAATATAAAAATTTGACGTTTTATACCCAAGTATTACTTCCCGCAAAGACGAGGCAATTCACACGTTATGTTACCCTGTGCACAAATTTGCGGAGTGCCGCAATTTCCCTGATGTCTATGAAAGATGTGTTTAACTTTTTGCAATTGGGCAACTATTGATAATTACATACCTGTCTAGTGCGACATTTTCAAATATTTCCTATGTCATCGTATCATTCTCAAATTCAGATGTAAGGTTTTGAAAAATAAAGCTGTCAAACTTTGATTTCTCTTCTTGTGAGTTCCCAATACACATGAGTGCACACTACGCCCGTAGGCCGCCATGTCACCTTTGTTGAACAACACTCCACTGAGATGGTCGTGGGAGGCGCGGCTATCGGAAATATTGATATGTGGGGTTTTACGTCCCAAAACCACAGATACGATTATGAGGACGCCGTAGTGGAAGGCTCCGGAAATGTTGACCATCTGGTGTTCTTTAACGTGCGCTGACAACGCACAGTACAGAGGCCTCTGCCATTTTGCCTCCATCGAATTGCGACCGCCGCGGCCGGGTAGAACCCGCGACCTTCGGGTCAGCAGCCGAGCACCCTAGCCACTGATCCACCGAGGCGGACTGCTAGCGGAAATGGTAATGGGAAGCCAGCTGGCGACCATTGACCAGGGTAGGCGAGCCGCTGCAGACAGTGGGTTCCTGGAAGAAGGGCACCGCCCACCATAACCATAAACAGCCCAAATATGAATAAATGTTTTCCCTATCTCTCTCTCTTTACTTTGCGCTTAGGAATACACACCGGGTGAAGGAAGGGGGGGGATTATTATAGGCAGGAGCAGTGTTTTTGCGTTTATTTTCACAAAATACAGCAGCGGGTTCCCTACCAGAAGTCGCACTTGTGCAGTGGGTTCATGAGTGTCCCAGGCTCACATCCGAACGCAGCCGAGAACTCGCGCATGTTCATCAAGGGCCCTATGCACCGCAAGCCTTGGGGAGCATAGCGCGTCACGGGAATATCTAAATTGGCGCACCATTGCATACAATAACTGATGAAAAAAAGATGGTCAGCCGTCATGTTGAGGCCAGACATTGTTACGCTGCCTTGGTGTTCTGGCAACGACTTCAAGGCCGCGTACGATGTGGCCACGCCCACGAAGTCCGCCAGATTCTCGGAGTCGAGCTTGTCATTCAACTTCACATGCCGTTTATGACGCTCCATCTGTAAGCAATGGTAAGGGCATGAATGGTAAAGTCACTTCAATTTGAGTAGTTGAAATATAACATTTAACTGCATCAATTTTGCTGTGAATGAACTGACACCTTGTGGCTGGTGCCCCATCGCTTCAGCTGCTTTTGCGCAATAAGAAACTGAATTGACTGACATTAAATGCTGTAGACTAACGCGTTTTAATATCCTGGGCGGTGTTGGATTATCGGTCGGTAATGTTGGTTAGCAATTGATAATGCTGGAGACGTGTTACCCAGTAGTGGCTGCTACCTGATGTCGCTGCAACTCGGTAATGCAGTTGATAGTGGCTATTGCTGGTGATTCTGGCTAGCGTTGACTACCGCCGGCTAAGTTGTTTCGTCGTGGTTGTTGTTAGGTAACGCGTATTAATTCCATGGATTTAAGTGCGCGACCATTGACGAGTGCCTCTTTCGGAGAGGGTGTGTTTGTCCACGCGACCTGGCCAATCGATGTCTACTGACCTTTATAGACCAAACCGATCTGGCCACCCGCATAGATACATTTTTTCTAGTGTTTTTACTGATTGTTGTCCAAGTCTTCGTGATTTGTTATCTCTACTTTCCTATCTTCTTCTCTTTCTCTCCTCATATCTTCCTTTCCTCTACCTCTTCCCTCCCGAAACAGTAGGCAGGCGTTGTGCCCCCTCTAGGCGGCAGTTGCCAGCTTGCTCTCTCTCTCTTTTTATGTGTTTGTATACAAATTAAATAATAATAATAATGGCTAATGCTCAATGTTTGTGTTAGTGTCGGTAGAGTTCAGGCTACTGTTGCCTCACCCTCGGCTAGCGCCCACTGAGCGGACGGCAGTTTACCAACCCTAACTCCTCCCAAAAGAGACTTCCTGAAAACCTCCTGTAAACACGCGGTGAACAGCATTGGATAAATCATTTGTCTTTGCCATACAGCTTTATTTATTGATGAATGTTCATCGCAGAGAAGATGTGAATCTCAAGCTTCTGAGACAACCTTGCACAGCAATACATCTCCATTGTATTTCCCACATGCGATTATCCACATGCGTCAGATATCGGAATCACGTCGTTTCTGCGCAACCTGTGCAACACTGTTCTGCGTTCCTCGGCTCATTTCTTTAGCCGCCGGTATCACTACAGCCTTTGCAATAGCGCGTGTCGTAGTTGTTGAAAAGAAAAAAGGCATGGACACGCGCAACAGCGGTGCGCCGAATGCCAAACAAGATTACTGATCGCCAGTTGGCCCGAGTAATTCTCTTTTAATGCACATGGCTGTTTACAATGCCTTGTGGTCGTGATCTATGGCGCGGATGTAGTATTGTCATTCTGGTTTTTTTTTCAACGCTATAAGTGCGCATTCTTCGACATATCATCTTAAAGTATTGCGCTCTTTCCATTTGCATGCCTGGGAGCCGTGCATTATCGCGCCCTGCGCCGTATTGCGAACAGCAAAAGAGTGCCCGCGATCAGCGGAAAAAGTGCGATGATCTACCTGATCTACCTGAACAGACAGCACGATCTATTCTACTGCTCCGCAACTCTTAGTTCTGTGTACGCAACGCACGCGGACATGAGAACATAAAACGAAAATAAAAGGGGAGGGATAAGGGGGTGTAAAGTGAAAGGCAGACGTGGCGCATGGAGTATGTATTTCAGCGCACACTGCTTTGCGAAGCTTTCAAAGAGATGCCTCTTGTGATGTTTGAAATCGAGTCTCGTGTGGCGGCACTGATTTACCGCGGACGCGCGGAGCATCGTCTGTGGCCATGCTTAAGCACGTTTATATACGCAAATCATTGCTTTAATCAACCGGCAATACCGACAAGCTAATCTCGATCAACCACGCTCTCTCGCACGTGTGCGACGTCGGCTGCCTGTTTAAAAGTGCATGTATGCTTATACAGTCCTCCGTAAGTCTAGCTTATATGAGAGCCAAGTGTGATACGAAACCTGCAGGACGTACTGTTTTCACCTCCTGGTACTCTTTTCCCTTCCCTTCATCGCGCCGCGTCTTCGCGCGCGAAGCCCTTCTCAGGGCCCCCCCTTTATCGCGCCGCGCCTTGGCAAGCGCAGCCCGCTTCAGGGCAAACATGTCGCAAACGGAAAAGCTCCTCCAGGAATTCTACAAAGAAGACGAGGCATCTTGGCGTCGCACCACAAGCGGGCAGAACGCGAGCGGCAACAACTCGCGAGAGCGGCCACTGAAAAAGCAGTCCGCGACTCCTAGCTGCAAAAACAACAGCAGGAACAGCCAGTCGAGGCAAACAAAAAGAAGAGGAAGGCCAAGGCAAAGGCGCCCAAACAGAAAAACAAAGTCCCCTTCCCAACTTCCTGAACCGGCAGCTACTCCCGTGGCAGCCACCACAACAAACGCCAGCCCGGCGGAAGCCCCGGCGGCGTTATCAACCACACGCCCCCCCCCCCCCCCCCCCCGCCTAACCCTCAGGGCTCCGAATACGCAAAGGCGCGTCCGACATCGAAGTCAAGCGGGTCGCAACAATTGATCGAGAAGCAGGTTGTTGAAGTGATAGGAAACTGGTTCAAGATTAAAGCCTTGGAGGCGCGTCTGACTCCCCCAAATTCCACCGCGCCTTCTCCAGGCTTGCGCCGACGACTCTTCCCTCGTCCCAGTACCAGCGAGAACAGACGAGGAGGAGGCGCACGCCACGACGACCTCGCGCAAGCGGGGCAATGACACCGGACGCACCGGGTGACACACGGGAGCAGCCACCAACCGGCGCAGCACCCAGCACCTTGCCCAGCGATGCCGACACCCCACGGGGAAACACGGCAACCCTCTCTTTGGCTCTCAAGCGAACACAGAACACTCTCACGACGGCCCGGACACCATTTCAGTGGCACCCAAGAAGCCCTCGAACCCCGAACCAACGCCCCCCTGCCTCACCTAGAACACTGGGGTACCGTGGAGGCAGCATTTTCCGCCCGGTTGGTAAAAGGACAACTTTGTCGCCGCGTCCCGCGATTCAATCGCGGCATTTCTCTCGGGATTTCCGGCCACACGGCGCGTCCGTATCAATTACCGACGCAACCTTATGGCAGTGGATATCCAGCCCTCTGCAGGCCCCTCTACACTTATCCAAATGGACAGGATCTGCGAGATCCACGTCAGATCCAAGCTCTTAATCCGAGAATATCTGCGTGGGAACCATTCATGGTGTGGACGCGGACATTCACGCCGAGGACATCGCAGCGAACCTCGGCTAAGCCGTCCCGGTCGTGTCCTTCGTCCGCCGTGGCAAGTGCGTCACCATCACCTTTGAGGGCACTACCATTCCATCGGAGGTGACCCTCTTCAAGCATCGTAGGCCTGTCCTACCTCGTCTGCCGCGGCCGCTTCAATGTGCTCGCTGCGGTCGCTTCCGGCACGCCACACCGACCTGTTCACGCGACGAGCGCTGTCTCCGTTGCGGCGGCAGCCACCCCAAGGGTCCCTGTCCATCAGAGCGCCCACGCTGCATCAACTGCAGCGGCAACCATGCGGCAAACGAGCCGCGCTGCCCTTCCTGGCAGATCCAGCGCAAAGCCGCCGTCATACTCGCAACTTCGGATGGAGGACCGCCGTCCGTATATTAAACACGGTACGGAGGACCCAGAGAGATTGATTCTGCTCATATGGGCACCAGCTCAAGAGTGTAGCTGACTGGGCTAGTTGGTTATGCATACTTAAAATAACAGCGCAAAGAACGGACACCACACAAAAGGTGTCCTGTGTGTTTCCTTTGTGTGGTGTCCGTTCTTTGCGCTGTTAATTTAAGTAGGCACCAGCTCACCAGGTACTTAGAGGGAACGAGGAGGCTCATTCGGTTGCCCGAGGCCTTACTTACTGGTCGACCCCCGGAACCTTCCAAGTTACCGACCTTACAAAAAGAAGTGAGGATATGCGCGCATACCACGAAATCCTAGCACACTAGAGGTTGAATCGGCAAGCATACCCGGGTGCGGACAGATCGCTCAGTAAGATAGAGGAGGTTATGTTGCGAAAGTTACAGACGGGGGTCTTTCCAAACCCCGTACTTTACAGCAAGTGGCACCCAGAAGTTTTCCGGTCCCAGTGCAAATTTTGTGATGAGGTAGCAAATTTGGTCCACATGGTGTGGACATGTCCGAGTCGGAACGATGGTACACACACTCTAGATTCCTGGAAGGCCCTGCTCCGCAGCCCAGACCCCAACGTCCAGCAGGACATCATCAGTCAAGCCCTTGCTGCTGCCGTGTCTCAAGCGATTCCGGCCGACAGCTAGGGACGACGGGCAATGCCTGACGGGATTGACTGATTTTTCTTTTTTAATAAAGTTTTTTTTTCTCTCTCTCTCTCCCGTGACGCGCCGCCAAGCGTTGGAGCAAGCCAGGACCGCTGTTAACGCGACCAACAAGCGGGGCAGTGCGGTGGTCGTGCAGGGACGCTCGTTTCGGCTTGCCCTTGCCGGTAACGCCGCGACGGTCACGGCAGCTTCCGAGACCGCTCCGACGAGTGCCCCAGCTGTTGACCCCAGGGAAGCAGTGATGGCCGCACTCGCGGCGGCTTTGCGTGCAGTGGTTGTGCTTCTTCCAGCCGATCCCCGGCGCGTTGATTGTGTGCCGCCGCTCTTGCCGCGCACGATGCCATCGCCCCGGCCTAAGGGTTATTTTTCCAAAGGATACCCACTTCGCGGTCAACCGTACCACCGTAACATGTGAGTGCGTCTGACTGCATTTTTCCTTCAGTGCCAGTGCTCCGGCTGCGGCTAGCGCTACATGCGCTAACATTTCTACGCGCCTCAAGGCCCGTTTGTTTGTTTATTTTTTTTCTCTCTCTCATCGGCGTTATTCTCTCCCGGCCTCCCTGGCGGCTTTTCCCAGCGGCTGCGCTTCGCGCGAGCGCCTGCGCTTTAAGGCGCGTCACGAAGTCAATCCCCCTTCTTTTAAAATATTTTTTTTATCTTTCTCTCAGCCACCTACCACAACTGGTACGTCGCTGAAAAGAATAAAATCAACACACTCATCAGGAAAACATACAAGATCGCCCTGGGCCTCCCGGAATCGACGAGCACCGAGCTTTTCACTCAATTGGGTATCCATAACACCGTGGAAGAAATAGCCGAAGCACAACGCATTTCGCAGCTTGAACGCCTGACGACCACCACGACGGGAAGACAAATTATGAACAAGCTTGGCATAACTTACCACAACCAGCACGGCCAGAAAATTCAAATCCCCAACGAAATCAGGGACACTATTACGGTGGCAAATATACCTCGACACGTACACCCCGACTACAACCGAGGCAGAAGAAAGGCAAGAGCGGAGGCTTTGCTTCGTTCTTTCGCCAGGGAGAGGAATGCGCGCTTTGTCGACGCTGCCGAATATCCAGACGGCCATAAATACACTGCCGTAGTGATCGACACAGACTCCAAAACCAGAATCGCATGCAGCGTACGCACGGAACACTCGGAAATAGCGGAGGAAGTAGCCATCGCACTGGCCCTGACAGATCAGGAATGCGAAGTCGTCCTAAGTGACTCCCAAACAGCAATAAAACACTACGCCAAAGGTCGAATTTCCAAGGAAGCCCTGGCCATTCTGACGAAAGCGGGCAGGCCCCAAAGCGCCAGCTCGACCATCATATGGTTTCCCGCTCACGTCACCACGGAAGGTGACGCGCTCCCGAATCTGAACGAGACGGCTCACCTGACGGCGCGAGACATGACCCGCCGCGTCGAACAGGGTCACGCCTCTCACACAATAGGGAACACACCTCGCACAGAACGGGATAGGCTCACTAGCTATAATGAAATAACAAAAGCATATCTTAACTCCAGAAGGATATTCCCACCGCCAAGTCCCAAACTAAACAGGAGGCAGGCCGTCGCCTGGAGGCAGCTCCAGACGAACACCTTTCCTAACCCGTTCCACCTAAAACGTATATACCCGGACAAACATCAGGACGACACGTGCAAATTGTGCCAGGAAGGACCAGCAACACTCAAACACATGTTGTGGGAGTGTAGTGTAATTATCCGAATGATGGCCGTTACTCCGGAGACCCTGTCGTCGAGGTGGGCCACCGCTCTGCGCAGCTCAGACCTCGGCATGCAAACGTGGGCAGTCCAGCAAGCCCGTGAGGCGGCGTTGAGGCAAGGCCTTGACGTTCCCCCCGTGGGAGACCTAAGCCCGGGTCGCGTTAAAACTTGCCGGACGTTTAATAAAGTTGTATCCATCCATCCATCTTTCTCTCCTATCCTTTAACTCTTCGCTATCTCTCATTCGCCACACCCCTATCCCCGTGCCAACCTGTTGAGGTGACCTCGTAGTGTGAGACAGTTACGGGAAGGCACTTTTCTCTTTTCCCTTTTTTAATAACCACTTAGAGGTCTAGCTTATATTGCCTGTGGGCAACTAAATTGCACGGAGAAGTAAGAACTGAGTTTGAAGAGCGCTACTGCGCGCGCCGGTCATTTCCCAACCTAAGAACAGTGCCGATCGTGTTGACGAAGTTCGCATCGGTGCATTCTTGTCCTTCGTTCACGTAACTGATAAATTCGATTAAAATGTTCCCGGCATTGGTTGCGGCACCCTCGCTGCCTATCAGCGCACGTAGCAATGGGAAGTCACTTGCCGAACGAAGATAAAAAAAAACACAGAAAAAAAACAAGCAGCTACCACATGAAAGGCTGCTATAGACGGTTTCCCTGTTCGTAAACAAACTGGCGTGCGCCGAACGGTCTGCCCAAAAAGACTTCCGGTGTGGGACTCCCGGTAGTAGTTTTTCAATGGTCCCGTCGGTGTTTGCGTGGTGCGTTGGAATTTGCTGCTCGATTATTTTTCTGACGCATTCCTTCAGATGTGTTTTGGGCGATGTCTAGCCACTACGTGAAGGGGCTCGATGACGTCGCACGGGACATGAACCAGCAGAAAATGCAGCGGCGAGTTAAAGAGTTGCCTGATCCGCTGGATCGGGAAGTTGTGCAAATTTCAGCTTTTTCGACTGGAGATAAAAAGCCTGGCCCCTGACACAGCCGGAGACCCATTTAGGTATCTTCTTCTAGACACACACTCTCACGATAAAACGCTTATTACTGCGCATGTGTCACACCGGGCACTTTCGTTAGAGATCGGTACCGATCGGAATCGCTCGCGATAGGAAGTGTTCGGTGTGACTGAGATAACACAAAATGTATTCAGTAAGGAATGACGTCGGGTACGGCTGTCTCACGCGAAATTTCAAGTTAACCCGCCTGCATCTGCTGTCCACGCTCACACCGAAAGATAAGTTAGCTAGACTGCGAATATGTGCATTGGCGGCAACAAGACAGGCAATGAGTGATTAGCTCGAACCGATGAGAACGCATTCGCAGGTGTCGCTCTGATGTAAAGCAGATGCAATGGCAACAAAACGGGGGCACCACGACGTGCTCTGTACGGCGATTTATGTTGAGCACGGCTGCTTTGGTGTCCCGCGTGTTGCATCGAACAATACACAACCCTGATAAGGCTCCAACTACAAGGTACTCATTTACGTTGGATCGTCGTCTTGAGCCAGCTTTCAAGTTTTGCTCTACACTTCAGCCGCCAGCGCACTTATCTGTCATGGGTGGAAGACGATGGCGTCCGGCGTATTCTTTGTTATTCGGGACCTTCGATTGACGTCTGAGCATTTCCTCTGCGTCCATTAGGTATGCGTTGGAGCTTTACTTGGCTTTGATAGAGTGGGCAAAACTAATCTAAGTGTTCTTTAGTTTATCTAGTTTTCTCGCCTAATCGCTGGAATGCAGGCGCTCTTTCTATCTTCATCTCCCGGGAAAATGGAACGTTCCGACTTTCGATAGCAAGTTAGCTCCGGATTGCAGACTGCATCCTGGAACTACAGAGCAAAGCCCGAGTCGCAAGTGATTAATCGGAATAATTCTGTTTAGCAGAAAACATCAAAGCAGAAGCAGCCGTGGCCAGCAACGCATGCGAAAACAAGGTAAACAAAAAGTTTTCTAGGGTGCGCTTCCGGTGAACACACAATGTCGCTTGCGAGCGGCGTGCGCTGGTGAAACCGTCTATATGCGACTGGTTTCGCTTTCGCGCCCAAGAAGACATGGCGGATCGAGCTTATGGGTTTGTCGACAGATGGCCCTGCCCTTTTGAATATCTCCTATTGATAGTGTGAATATGGTCTATTGTCGAAAAGCCTGTAAGGAATCCTGCTTGGGTCTTTTGTACGTTGAATACTAAGGTGGCTCTGATACTATTAGCGACTACATCTGCGAATAGCTTGCAGTCAATGAACAGTGTACTGATCGACCGGTAGTTTTTCAATTCCTTGACATCCCCTTTATTGAGGATTAAGATGATGTTAGCATTCATCTAAGGTTCTGGTACGCTCGCAGTCAAGAGATGTTCACATACAGGTGGGCTGTTCTTCTAGCACAATCTCTGGTTGACAGATGATGCTATTTGATCCTCGCCAGCGACCATGTATATTTGTATTCCCTCCAAGGCTTCCTTTACTTCCCATGTGGTCACTGGTATGATGTGTGATTCTCTGGACTACTAAATCTTCCATTATCGTCCTAGTTGTCCCGGCTGCTGTACAGATCTCTGTAGAACAACTGAGCTACTTTAAATATCTTATCCATAGTGTTAGTGACATTCACTTGCTTGTCCCTTAGTGCGTACATGTGGTTTCTAGCTGTGCCCAAATTTCTCTTCACCGCTTTTAGGCTCCGTTAGTTCTTTAAAGCGCGTATACGTTCTTATTTCGACTACCTTTTTAAGGTAAATCCTATTGAGCATCGTTGCTATGTATTAATTATAAATATCCAATCCATTGATGAGGTAACTGGACATTGTACGCAATGCTGTTGTTCTGCGGAGCGGCTCCCACACGACGACTCTTGATACCATTCGTGCTCAACAGAGCACGCCTTCTGAGTCGCAAATGTAGCAAGATGAGAAACTGAAAAACTGCTTTCACTCGGCTAGGAGTTCGTTGCATTGAAACAATTTAACAATGTTTACAGCTTTAATTAGAACGGTAGATATACAGGAGTCAGAGAGTGTTATTATGGTCATTTCGGTAGTCTTGCAAGGTTGTTTCTATTTCGTCTACTTATGCATGTTTAAATAACTTCCTTTGACTCTGACGAGCGTTTACGTTAAACAGGTAATTTGTGTTTAGGCTCTCGCGAGATGGCGTATATTGGCTTCCAGTGTAATGATGCATATACTCACAACATCTTCATACGATTTCCATAAGCAGTAGGCTTTATCCGTGTACACCTTTAAAAAATTTGGCGAGACCCAGTTTCTTTTTTTCTTCTCGTCGTCTATGGTTATCCCTATAACGTCGTAGCCGTGCATTATTTCATGTCCTATTACCTGCACGAATTAAAATATAACAAGAATATAAATCATCTCCAATAAAATCAGCGCCCACAATCAAAAGCGATAAGTGGAGCACGTGTGTCATTTGAGCAGAGTGCATTGAAAAACTTGATGAAGCAGGTATGACACCGTTTTAAGATCTTCCTTTTCCTTTCGGTCACACCCATGCTTACAAGTTGGCTGGTATCAGCATTCACCATTTTATGAAGGTTTTCCATCAGAACAGGCCCCTGCTCTTTGCTGAATGACCCTGTAGTGTTTCTAACGCTGCAAATTATGTTCGTAAATCGTACGACAACATTCCGGTAACTTGCTACTCTATCATTGCTGCCAAAGTGACCAGGACGCCCGTTCCACTACCATAAAGTGCTGCTCCGGGAAAATTCCTTTAACGGGGAAAAATAACCGGAGAATCAGTGTTTTAACACCAGCAGCTCAATTTGGGCGTTCGACAACTTTTTTCTCTCGAGCTGTACCACTGCACCTAGTCTCCCTGGAGATCTCTCACTGGCGCAATAGAACCTGCCTCCATGAGATTTATAGCGGTGCACGTATGGTAGTAAATATACTGGAACGGGATGTCGAAATTGCTGCTTCGATGTACATTTCCCTGCTTCGATGACTTCGTCCTACGTCTGCTGCCTCCTCACAAAGGGGTTACCACTTGGTTGGTGGAACGAGATTTAAGAGTGTTAGCACACATCCCAGATGGCGTGCGGAGGCGTACGGCATTCGTCGTATAAATATATGATATACCATGACAAGCTCGGAATCAGCAAAAGAAGCTACTTGAATGTTCTCACGCAACGTCTCGCTCGATATTTCCACCCCTAAAAAAAGCTTATTGAACTTTCATGCAAAACTGACACTTACATGAATTATTTTTTCCCGACACACTATCCGACAGTGGAACCACTTGCCCAGTGCAAAAATAGTAGTAATAATTATTTGGGTTTACCGTCCCAAAACCACGACATGTTTATGAGGGACGCCCTAGGGTTCCTTCACATCCGTCTAAACCTAAGTACACGGTCGTCAAGTGTTTTCGCCTGCATCGAAAATGCGACCGCCGCGGCAGGCATTCGATCCCGTGACCTCCGGGACAGCGGTCGAGTACCAGAAGCACTAGACCACCGGGACAACCGAGTGGGCTGCTGTCACCGCTTTCATTACCGCACTTCGAAAAAACAAATAACAGTGCCTTAATCACCAGGGCTATAGCAACGTCCCATAAAAGCGTCGCCCACGTTTCTTGCTTTTCATTATTTTAGGTTTTTTTTCTCTTTCATTTATATTCTGGGATAACGTACAGCGCGTCGAACTGCTTAAGATACTTAACAGACATTTGTTTATTTTTTCCCAGTCACTGCAAGTGGTCGGCAATAGACTCTGTTAAACCGCCAGCACATATGTTGATATAGTGAATGTTTGACACAAAAAAAAATTGATACTTTCTGCAATGCGGTATTTGACACATCAGTTGCATTCTCCCGTTGTTTTGTTTGTGGGTGAGCTCTTTTATCGTTCAAGTGCATTTGTACTGAAAGCGTAACCGATCCACTCCTGCTTAAGGCCTGGAAATTTAGGCCAGCGATATTCGACAAATAAAATAAATAAACAAATATGTAAATAAACGTCTTGCAGTATGGCAGTAAGGTGCACTAACATCACGATGCTAAATATACCATTCCATGTTGTGTACCGCCGCGAAATGTATAAAGAACTGCAGCTTTTTTCAGGTCGTTATACTCTATAGGTGGTTTCCTATAACCCCGCACTCTTTTTTTGCGAATACCACTGAAGAGACTTTGCGCCTTCGGATTCATAAAACGATGAATGCCTGAATTTCTTGAGCTATTGCGCTGTTCTTCGCTCCGCTGTCAAACCTTAGTTTCTGAGCACGCGACGTCCCGAGACAATTAATATTCCGACTCGTAAAACAAGTTGCCGTGGAAGCTGAAAAGAAAAGTCACAGTTTCACCGCAAGGGTGAAGCAATGAATGCGATAGCAAAAAATTGTAATGTTATACGAAGTGAGGCTGGCAGCTAACTCTTTTTGGATCCGATCTCACGCAACTCTAGAAAACGCTTGTTTAAGAGAATTTTCTTCGCGTTGAAAGCGCAGCACGTAGAAGGGTACGCCGGCCCGGCCGCCGAGAAGGGGAGATGAGAAGGGGAGATAAAGCGCGCGCCCGCGCCCGCGCTCGTAAAATCGAACGTCGCCCCCCCCCCCCCCCCCCCCACCCCGCCCGTCGGCCGCCGAGAAGGGGAGATAACGCGCGCGCCCCCCGCTCGTAAAATCGAAGGTCGCTCGAGGGACCCCCCCCCCCCCCCTCGCGTCTTTTCACGCTCACGAACGACGGGCGGGCCCGGTTATATATATACATATACATATACGGCAAATGACGCCGACGCCGACGCGGACGCCGACGCCGACGGCGAAAACCAGCCGCGAGTGTCCATATAATTGCTATCGCAATAAAAGACCTGGTCGAATGTAGAGACGAAGCTTCAGACAGCAAATTTCAGAGCACAGTTGACAAAAGTAGGGGCCTTACGAGACCGGACGTGAGCTGCTACTCTGAGCTGCGCGAGCAATGCATGTGTCTGTAAAACTTTCATTAAGCCTAATAAGAACCTTGCCGCATGTGTGACACGGTAGTGGTGAAAGTTAAAATATTGTGATGGCGTTGAAGTCCTGAGAATGTACTGCCGTGGAGTTGCGCTCGTTCCACACCAACTGAGTGGATGTATATCAAACATGCTAAAGTAACAAAAAAAAAAAGATAGGTGAAAGAGCTTTAGCAAGGAAGTGTCCTCAGGACGTTTTCTGTTGCGGCTCGGGTTTCCACATATGCCTTTTTCCAAAAGGGAGTGCCTGGGTTTCATGTTACGATATTCTTGTGTTATATTTATAGCGCAAACGAACACACGGACGACGATTGAGACACCCAACGACATTTGTCTCCCATTTGTCGCGATTGTTGTCTCGCTCTTTCTGACTTAATGCAGGACATTTTATGGGGCAGCAGCTTTCTCAAGCTGCACCGTAAAATTCATTGCAAGGTAACCTTCGGTTCCTTCTAAAAAAAATTATTCTTACCGCGCCGACGGCTCCATAATTGATAGGGCGTGTACCAGGAGAAAAGAAGAAAGGGCGCGTAAGGATGGCTGTCGGTATGATGGCGATATTGTGGTCGTTGGTGTAGAAGGCGTTCACTACCGCAGGATCGAATCGAATCGTATGCTGGTCGAGCCACTTCATATGTGCCGCGAGTCTCAGAGCCTTGATCCAGGACGGGAAAAGCCGGTCCTTGGGTACGTCTGGTAACCTTCCTGCAGAGATTGAACGTAGAACACATCGCGGTGCTTGTTGCCTTTTCTGCGTGATCAGTCTAGTGAAATAGAAGTAACCGAATTGCGTTCTATGCAAGCTCTTATTTGTAGCTACCCTCTTTCGTGATAACATCGAAAAGTACTTCCTTGTTAGAGCGGCGCTAGTATATGAGTAGCAACCCTCGTCCTAATTTGATCAGAGCGCATCTTTCCCTTCTCTGACGGGGAACACCCCTTCGGTTTAAGCATGGTTTTGTCGGCCTAATTTTTACTTCGTAATTTTAATTATGTATTACAATGGTAAATGTAATAAAAGCTTATTTTTTATTTATGGTGTTGACGCAGTACTACGTCGCACACATATTACAACTACTACCGATAAAGCCTGACAAAAAATTCTGTAAACCCTTGACATGTGCTTCTCTACATTCTAGATCAAGTGGGGTTTGCTTGTTCAAGTACGTTACCGTTGTCGATAAAAGATAGTGTGCAAAGTGACTTGGTATTAGCGAGTTCGAAGCTTGATATAAGACTGACTTATTCTTAGCAGGACACGACGCGTATCGCCAACTTACAGTGAACATTGCCAATTTAGTCCCAAAGTAACAGCCCCATTGATGTCTCAGTCTGTAGTTAATTATAACACCTTATCGTAGTGAGTTATTCAATTTATAGGAATCTCTCTACAATAGTTAAACTTGCCCAAGTGCGAGCGGCACGGCAACAGTCATGTACAGATGACGTAAGATAACTAGTTCCCGGGCAGGTACGTCCAAAGCGCAATAGCATGAACCATAATAACATTTCGGCACATAGCACGCAAATTGGTGAGAACGCGTGAAGTATTGAAACAATAGCAGGTTGCTAGGTTAAGCGACGAAAAACTTCATACACTGGCACACAATCTTGCGCAGAACAACCATGTGAGAAGAGGTGATATTTACGATGTAGTAATTAGAAATGAAACTACTGACCATAGTATTCCTCCAGGCGGTCGAGATCAGGCTTGCTAAGTGCGTCGCCCACAAGGAACTTCAACTTGTCAAGCTTCCTGAGGGCGACCTGTCGTGTTTTTCCCCTAGTCCAATTCGATGACACGAAGGCTGCTCTGTATGCGTTGGCGGATGTGCTGAGTCATGTTTATGGCTTCTCTCAACATATCGGGTTGAACCACTATTCAGGAAACAAGAGCAAACGGCATAGAGTTTTTTTAGTGGCTAAAGTAGCAGCACGCGATTTTCCTTGATGTAAATGCTGCCGCGGAACAAATTCTCAAACAGTAAAAACCCACGTTGCAGTAATATACATGTATGATGTAACCTACATACATACATACATACATACATACATACATACATACATACATACATACATACATACATACATACATTTATTAATTATTTATTTATATACACTGCAATCCCTTTCAGGCATTTTCGCAAAGTAGGGTGACAAGGTTACAAGAACATAAAAACAAACAAGAGAAGAAAGTTAGTATATGAAAAAAAAATGATTCACAAAACGTCTGAAAGCACAAGCGAAGCCTTTAACATTCCGCAGTACAAAACTAATGAAACGAACAAAAGGTTACATATGATAAGTAAATAGATTTATGCGCTCTTGTTAAGGTTGGGAGAAAAAAATTGGCCGCGTATCTGCGTGCTTCGCTGCAAATGTCGTCGAAAGACGATAGTCTTGTGACCGGCCGTACTCCTATGTTTTGCCTTGCCTCAGACAGCGCCTACTATACGTTGAATTGGCCGCATCTGGCTGGCATTGATTATTATAGGCGGTGCTGCGCGAGATATGGACGCCATCGAAAAACAGAGCACGCGCTGTGTGAGATATGGACGCCATCTGTCGCGCTATCGGGAAACATCGGCTTCGGAACTCCCAGCTTATGCTGCCAGGTGGCAGCACCATGGCGTCGTAGTGAAATCGATGGGCAGATGGGTTTTTTGTGCACTGCGTCTCGCTTCTTTGAGCACTAGGATCTTTAGAATTACGTATCTGTAGATTTTCTAATAAAAGGAACACACTGTATAATGCCTAGATAATGATGTAGTGCCTCAGATATGCGTAATATTTATTTTTATTCGACCACACTGAAAGTATGATCGCATAGACCAGTTCAAGTTTGGTGGCCTTTAGGCATGGAGTTAAACTTTGGCCGGGTGGCTGAATCGTGTGACGTGCCGACAAACAGAGAAACAGACAGACCAAAATTTCTCCGTTTAAGTATCCCAAGAAAGACTATCGTCTTTAATAGAGCTAGATGTGACTGCAATATTTGGACGTTGGTCAGTGTGTTCCAGTCATTTATAGTTTGCGGAAAGAATGAATATTTAGGGCCGTTACGGCTTACATAGGGGTCTTATTAACGCGATAGCGTTAAAGAGCTCGTTACGCAGAAATTTCGGCGTCGGCGGCGGCGTCGTTGGTTGTGAGCGAAAAATTATCATCTTGTCCGTGACCGGAAAAATCGAGAAAGATGCAAATGAAATAAATAATAAAGCCCCAATCAATCGTTCTAGCATTTGCGACTCGGCTGATCGGGGTATAATATCAAATATAACGATACGCGATACTTTCATTGAAGCAATGTAAATACAAATATGGATAGAGCCACTCTTGAACGTATTCTGATACAGAAGCATGATATCCATATAGGATCTAAGACGGAGCCGAAGATATATGTTTCTGTTATAACACAGGGGCGAGATGTTGGAGGCCCGAGTATACTGTGCGATGTCGGACTGTGGAAGGGCCGCATGCCTCCGGGAGGAAAAGCGTACTTGCAGAGCGTGGTCGTGCGTGGTGGCGCGCACCGTTTACCTCAAGGGCGGATCAGCAGAAGGCCCGTACGTGCAGTGCTGTTAACGCTCATCTTAGCATTGCAACCATAGGCAGCACGAAAACTGCTTTGCTCACTGGAGCGGCCGTACTCCCCTACGGCAGAGATTGTCACACCCCGTTTGAATACTGGCATAGAGCTTTTGTGTTTTAACGCGAAAGCGTTAAAGAGCTCGTTTCGCAGAAATTCCGGCGTCGGCGGCGGCGTCGTTCGTTGTGAGCGAAAAGTCATCTTTTCCCTGACCGAAAAATCGAGAAAGATGCAAATAAAATAAATAATAAAAATTTCCGGGTCTGAACGAGGATCGAACCCAGGCCATCTGCGTGGCAAACAGGTGTTCTACCACGCAGCCACGCTTCTGCTTGGGATTACATATAAAATAACTTCTTCTGCTTGGAAATGCAGTGAAAATAACTTCCATGCTTTACAAACACACGCGTCCTGTATACAGGCGTCCATATACGACATGTAATATCGCAGTAATATTTCGTGATACAAGCGTACATTGCCATCGGCCGTCAGAAGATGTGAATATCATAACGACATTGTGGTTCAAAGCCTTCCACCCATTACAAAAGGCACACACGTTGCTGCGCGTATTCCCTTAAGACCACGTAGTGGGTGCATAGCAAGTTTGAAAACATTTCCCGCATTTTCCGCGCATAATTGCTCGTTGTTTAAAGAATGCTACCCATTACATAGTACGCACTACGTGACTGAAGTACACACTAGGGACAGGATATCGCTATCGCGTTCAACTCTTAAAGGCGAAGCTTAAGGGTATTCCAATTTTTTATGAGCTCATGCATTTGTCGTGTAGCGTATCCATATGAAAATGCAAGGAATTCTGTAAGATACATACATACATACATACATACATACATACATACATACATACATACATACATACATACATACATACATACATACATACATACATACATACATACATACATACATACATACATACATACATACATACATACATACATACATACATACATACATACATACATACATACATACATACATACAGGAAAACGCAGGAGAATTTGTACAAGTATAGCACAATATAGAGACGACAAGACAATACAAGATTCGATACACCAGCCGCATTAGCACTCGATACCGGGCTGCATTTTAGGCTTGAGATAAGCGAGTTCTATTCAGGGTTAAGCGAATTCTATTCAAGAACAACTACACAGGTGAATATACAGCAAATTCAATCCATGCCGAATGCCTCAGCCATTTGGGTTACCACCTCAAGTGTATTCGAAAAAAAAAACATTAGGCGACCTTAAAGTTCCCTTAAGTGCTCTAAGTGTTCTAGCCCCTATCGTTTGATGCGCCCAGGAATTCCATGATGGCTAGAAGCGAGCGCCTCCTCGCGGAGGAGAGTGTCGCGCCGGCAAGCGAGCGCCGATCGAAGCACACAATGCCACGGAGGAGGTGCACGGCGGAGCGAGGCGTCGCGAGGTGGAGGGCAGGTGCCCACTAGCCCGACGCTTGGGTACTACGCATCCACGAACCGATTTCCTACGTATACTTAGGCTGAACCCATGTGCTCCTTTGCGCAGTTTCGACACTTACCTATCGCCATCAGGTTACTTTCGTTAATTTCCGGGGTTATTAGGCCACTGCAAGTGCGCTTCCCTCTGCGCGGCCTCCGAAATGAGCTCCGGCAGCGCGCCGTCACGCTGCCGAAGCAAATCGCAGAGGCCACGCAGCAAGAAACACGTGGCTGAGACACGCTCAGTGAGATGCCTATACGATTCCGGCTGTTCGCATGAAAACCGTTTGTTAATTTTCATTTCTGCAGACTCGCCCTTACCTTAGGTAAACTTATGATCGAATATTATATCTAGCTAATGCAACTATCAGTTTGAACCATTGCCTCCTTTTTTGTTTTATTCAGCGAATTTATGTTGCTTTCATGCTTTAATACTGTACGACGGCGCACGTCAAACAGCATTGATCAATTTTCGTTATTTGCAATGATCATCTGAGTGCAAAAATTCTGATAGCGGAGCACGCACCCTTTGATGGCTTGTTTTAAACGGGTTAAAAAGGTCATTGCCACACATGGCAATGAATTTGTGGCCCTCCCCCTCCTCAAATTGTTTTGAGACGCGAGTTTCACGCGTCTTGGAAATGAAATGCGTTTAAAAAAATTCATTTTGTTGTTAAGTGTTTGATTTGCCTCGACTGCGAATTTACTACTGGACATTTGATTTGATTATTAAGAGTACAACAATCAATGCTTTCCGATGTAGAACAAGGCGAGAACAATTAGAAGCCAGGCATGGCACTTTAAGGGCCCTGTATTCTGAACTGAAACATAAGGAAGTGTATGTATACCTCACTTGAGTATCAATCAACTGATATTTAATAAAGAACACGATACACGTGTCTCCAATATGTTCAATCATTGTTCGCAATGTTCGCTGACACATGTCGGCTCTTCGAATGCGGTTATTTTATCATCTTCTTGCTGTTCCTTTAACGCGATGCATGTAGCATGAGGTTCACAGGCAGCCATCCGGTCTATACTGCAATCTCCCGGAACACTGTCCATTCGGAGTATCAAAGTGTTTCACGCAACTAGAACCAAATATATTTTTTAAATGTCGATAACCACAACTGCACAAACCACCGGCACATGGTTTGCCGTCATGCGTCGTTCGTTAGAGGATTTTTTTTATTACGCTTGATTATTGAAATGCAATCATGAATTATGCAAAATTATCAATATTCGATTGCGGGTGAACTACAACGAGCAGTCAAAAAAAGACGGATCGAATATTGTGCGGCCACCTACATGTTTTTTTCCCGTCGTTTAAAGAAAGCCCGTGAAGCACGAAATAAAGCCACGTAACTGCGCTCGTGCGCTACCGTATTGCAGCGTTCTCACGTGTGCTTTGAGCGAAACAACTGGTCCGGAGACCATGGCGAAATGAGGTGCCGCCGCTCTAGGCATCGGCTTCCCAGAGCGTCAGCATTTTTGGCGGTCGCACAGGGCAAGAAAGCGCTATCGTCCTTGGTAAGCGATAAGTTGACGGTCCGCCCGACGATTGTTTCGCTCGAAGCATGAGTGAAAGCGCTGCTGTACGGTAGTGCACGAGCGCAGTCATAGGGCTTCATTTCATATTTCACAAGCTTTCTTTAAGCCTCGGCAAACTCACCACAGTGCATGCACAGTCGCTCGAACCTTTAACTGTCGTGCACGAGACGCAGATTATCTTCGCCATATGGCTGGATTAAGTTCCAAAAAGGATGATCAGAAGTGCTTGCCCACAAAGAAGATGCCCACAAAAGATTTTTTGCGACTTCTTTCGATCATATGGCGCTGACAGACCGAAAAGTCGCCGCTGCTCACGATAGTTAAAGATTTGGGCGGCTGTACGTTGCCACAAAAAAAAATTGGATAGTTGTTTTGGGATCCCCTCTGCAACGTAACGAAATGCACATGGCCATAAGAGAAAATAAAGATTGGAAATAATCAATTTTAATTAAAAAACTAATTAAACGGAATATAGAAATATCCTAATTGGTGTAACATGACGACAATGCGTATGTCGCTGGTTCTACTAAGTCGCTGTTAACCGTTAAAAAAAGGAAACGCCAGACCTGCGCGGAAAGCGCAGCAGAGTCGCAGCGAAACCTGAGAGTGCCATTTCTAGAACCCGTTGCAAAACTCTCTTGGTGATACTAATACAAGTACGATTGCAAAGTATCCACTACTCCATTAATTGATTTGGTGGCTGATGACGATGCAACTGCCACACACTACTTGTAGTATTGCACAGGTCTACATCAGAGCCGTGCTCGTCACCTCCATGCAACAGGCCTCATGCCTGGCCGACCACCCGACCTTGACCACTGGATTCGTGGACACCACCACCGCTTATTACTTGAGCTTATACACGAAGGAAATTTGCATATGTATTTTTTTAATAAAAAAATTATTATGCTTAAGGGCAGACTTCCGGAAATAAAAACAAAATATGGCTGAGCCTTTTGTAATGGGTTGGAAGCATTCAACATCTCACTCGTCACGCAATTCATGTTTTGTGACGCTTGGTTACGCAATTCCGATTCTGTGACGCGTGTTTGTTATGTTACTTTTCTACGACGCTATATTACGTATGTCAACGTGGTTGCTTCCCGGCAAAACGCTTGTGTAGGGTTTTTCTGCGCTGGGGTCTCAAGCGCTTGCATGGCTCTGTGGTAGTATACTGAGATGCCACGGCGAGAACCCAAGTTTGAACCGCGTTCCATCCTGGACATTTTAAGAGCTTGCTCCTTTTGCTGGGGGGTTGTCTCTTGTCCCTCCCCCCCGGGTAAGCTAGTTCTCATTGCTCTCGCTAGAGGCGCAGCTGTGCTCTCGGTTGATTTGAATGGCGCCCACCGGAGGCGTCGCTCTTGGCGGGCTTCTTTTAGATGCGAATCATCTTATGAACGAGCTCTGTCCCCCCCATTGTCCGCCATGGCCAGATGACGATGACGATGACGCTGCCGTCACGGCACAGCACGTGCAAGGTATGCCATTATACGCAATCACGATGACGATGACGCTGATGACGATGACGCTGATGACGATGAACAATAAGCGCGTTCCAGACCACACATTATCTTTCTGCCATCACGGCACAGCACATGCAAGGTACCCACTATGCATCATGACGATGACGATGACGCTGATGACGATGAAGAATAAGCGCGTTCCAGACCACACATGCTATTCCTGCCATCACGGCACAGCGCATGCAAGGTGCCCACTATACGTCATGACGATGACGATGATGATGAAGAATAAGCGCGTTCCACACCACAAATTTTCTTTCTGTCATGGACGAAGACGATCGTGAACACGCTCTCGCCTGCGAAAGGCAAAACGGCAACACCGACAACAACGGCAAAAACACATTATATATACTGTACACACGCGTTGTCACTCATTTACATGCGCGAGTGGGCGATGTAACGGGTGATTTACGGTAATAACCATCCCGAGTGCTTCACATAATACTCAGGGTTCCCTTACGGAGAGATGTGTGCGAGGTTTATCTTCGCCGGGAGCTCACTCAGTGCACTTCGCTACCGCTACTCATTATGAACACCGAAGAAGCCAAGGCAGCAGTGCGAGCCCTCTGCACACAGACGGTTCGCACTCTGAGCACTCAGTGCACTTCGCTACCGCTACTCATTATGAACACCGAAGAAGCCAAGGCAGCAGCGCAGAGAACTCGCAATGCAGCAGCAGCGTGAGCCCTCTGCACCCAATGCAGCAACAGCGCGAGCCCCTTGCACACGCCCTTCTCAAAACTCGCACACATCTCCCTTAGGGGGAGATTTGTGCGAGTTTTGAGAAGGGCGTAATTTATTTTCACCATTTAATTCATGCTTCAAGTTCACTTCGTTTGCTGTCGCTGTGAGAATATCTTTTCGCATGTGTCATACAGATCTTTAGAGCGGCAATCGTCACACTTTAAATATAATAAGCTGTGCGATGAAAGATGAACGTACTCTCTTTTAAGTAAGGGTTGATGAGTGGAATGCTGAGGACCGCGTAGACTCTTCTGTAGCAACCACGGAGCACATCGATCTCTTCTTCGCCATAATTCAACGGATCCGTGTAAAATGACAGCTGTCTGTAGACGCTCCAGAATACGAGGTACATGAGGCCCTTGCGTCCCAGAGACGGTGCCTTCAGTATGTCGGTGAGAATCTGGAGTACGGGAAACTTCAGCATGATCCTGTCCCTTGCCCCTGTAGACGTTGTTGGTGTATATGCTTATGTACCTTGCCCATTGCACTGGAAAAGATGAAAAGATACACACGCATGTGAAAAACTCATCGATATTGGAAGTCACCCAGGAGATCCTTAAGTGGGTGAATGTATTGAACACATTCGTTCGCGTTCACTTTTCGTGTGTATATGGGACTGATTGGACGCCGTGTTATTATTCGTTTGATAGAGCATGAAACTGCTGTCACGTCAAGAGGATGGGCTGGCTTGGCTGCTCACAGCAGGCTGTGTGGTTGGTCACGCGACTTCAACGATACCCAAATTATTTTATATTTATATACGCATACTGCAGTCCCTACTCCGTCCGAAGTAGGAGTGGGAATGTCACTATATATAAACAATACGGTCAACAATAATTGCAACTGTCGCTAACATATATGTTTAAATAAATATATATATATATATATATATATATATATATATATATATATATATATATATATATATATATATATATATATATATATATATAGGCCGTACCATATATATATATATATATGGCACGGCCTTCGTCATTCTGACGAAGGCCGTGCCACGGCCGAAACGTTAACCAGTAAAAAAATATGCAATTTTCGTAAGTGTGCTCCTTCATTTCTTGACTATATATATAGATATATATATATATATATATTGATTACAATCAACAAGCAAATAAGTGTGCTTTGCAAGTGATAACACAACGGTAATACAACAGTATTGAAACATATAATCACAACAATTCAATACATAAGGCAAATTACATAAAATGGACCAAATGCAAACGAACGCAAGAAGAAAGTTCCTTCATTGCGACATGGCATGAAAAGAATTTTACAGATGAAAGGAAAGGTTATTTGAAAGCTGAACGAATACTTCTGTTGTAGTAGCACTAGATACTTTTGGTGATTTATTCCATGGTGAAACCGCATGGTGAAAAAGTGAAGATTGATGTGTGTTAAGATTACTAAACAATTTCTTAACTGTTTTGTTGTGGCAAGGGAAACAACGAAGTGCGAGAGCGTACTAACAGAAGTGCATCAATTACAAGAACACTTTTATGATGGCGTGTGAGCGTACCCACCTTATTGTTATCACGCAAAGAGGTGGCTTATTGAGGAAAAAAATATTGCTATTACAACGTCTCTTGCACTGGACATTTATATCTACTTGATCATGTACGGCGCACGTGCATCTTGGTCTCCTTTCGAACTTTGTTCTGTCATGAGACTCTGTAGCTAGACCCAGCCCGTGTCTTCGGACGATTCCTTTTAGGGGCGAAGCTCCTTAAGGTCGAGGCTTGTCCATCACTCCACCGGTGTCACTCGGTGTAGCCACGCTATTGCGATGACGATGACGCTTGCCTCGACAGAGCGCGTGTGCCGTAAAAAAAACAATCAAAGTATCAAATGGCGGCGAAAGCGCGCTACGTTACTCCTGGGACACGGCGCGATCCGGGACAGCCCAGTGCCCGCGCAAGATCGACAGAATTCGAGAACCCAACGCCATCAACGTGACTGCCACCGACACGACCACCCCCGCAGACGAAGGTGCGAGAAGTTTCTCGCCCTTCCCCAGCCCTTCGCTGTGGTATGGGCGAATGAGTCATGACGAAGATTCGCGAACGCGGGCGCAAGCCGATATAAGTGCGCGGCGACGGAGTGTCAGTGAGTGAAATTATGTTGGGGAGCTATTCTCGCGGTGTCCACTTAGTGGACATGTCCACTTCGGCCTCCACTGATTGGCTGGAGCTCGGCGAGCAGCGCGCCGCCGGTTCCGGTCTTTCTTCCGCAACGTCATTTTGAAGCCACGCAGCTTTCACAACTCTCGACACAAATGTGAAAGACGGAATGCGTTTCGCCGCAACGAATGCTGCCCCCAGAGATCCGCTTTTGGACGCACATCTCGGAGGCCGTGCATGAACTCTGATCACGTTAGCCCTTGAATTAGGTTTAACGCGGCCGCCCGCCTGACGCACCTGGAAGGTCGGTACGCATTCCCTGCATCGTTCTTCAAACATCTCAATACGTTCATACGCAAGCTCGGACTTGTCAACTTTGTTAAAGAGTCCTGTTACTGTACATTTCGCCCACTTTCTTTCTCTTTACGATGGGAATGTGCTGGCGGGTTCGGTGCTTCGACGTCGTCAAGATCGACATGACGTCACGACTCGCCGTTTTTTTTTTGTGTGTAACTGAACTCGCTCTGCCGAAGTGGACACCGCGAGAATCGCGCCCTTGTATAGAAGTGTGGTTTGGTCGTCCGGGAAAGCGTGTTGTTTTATGATTTAGTGTCGTCAATCGGTCTTTGCAGCGTTGAGAGATAACGCTGTGGGACAAAGTCCGAGTACAGGCTAGTTGAACTTGGTATTCTATTTCAAACGTGATTATTCCATTTCAAATGGAATAATCACAAAGAACAGCATGCGTTTTTGTAGCGTTAGCTACACTGGCCGAAGCGGAGCGGTTTCGCGTGGCAGTCCGAGAGCCCTGCTGCACATGCGCGAGGAGCAATGACGTCACACGGCGCTCGGCTGGCGCAACGGAGCCGCCCCCCATGCGCGCCTCTGCCGTCTGGGCATTCCGGAGGAGTGACATAGCCGCGGCAGACGCACTGGTGCAGCTCGAGTGCAGCTGTGCGCCTCCGTTGCGCAGTGGCCGTCTGACGCTGCGCCGAAGCAGCTTGATAGCGCCTCTCATTTAGCGAGCATGCGAAGACGTGTCAGTAGGGGTGTACACATATAGCGGTTAGGGGGAAGAGGAAAAGAAGAACGGAAGGACAGGGAGGCCAGCCAGCTGTCAGACCGGCTAGCTGGCGTTTTCCAGTGTGGTATAGCCATGGAGAAGGAGCTCGCAAGTGCTGCTAAGCGGCGCAGTAAAGCGGATCCCGAAGTAGTTGCCTGGCAATTAGCGGGTGAGCGTATGCAGAACGAACAGAAGAAGGCTGAACGTGCTGCGGACACACCGGAGCAAAGGGAGGAACGTCTAGCAAAGCGGCCTCGCCCGGAGGTAGCTCACGCTACGTATATCCTGGTATAGCTGAGCTAAGCCACTGCTAATATTTTTATCACATGCTGTCGCTTTTCATAAATTGGTTGTTCTTGACCACAAAACCTTAGTTAGAAGAGAAGTCAGGGCTCGTCTTCGTTGGTCTCTTTGTCCTGTGTCTTCCCTTGCGCTTTAATCACACCTGGGACTCTGTGGCAGCATTGAAAAGTTTGGAAGACAGTTTCGTGGGCTAGTATTGTAACGCGATTGATTGATTGTTCGACATTGCTCTTAAACCCGTGTGATTTGTGAATGAACCAGCCAAGTGTGCATGATTGTGTGATCCTTCCGCTGCCTCAATTGAATATATTTTGTATGTGTTATCAACTGTTGGCGCTGACTCGGTCCTTAGACGACTACCGGCGTTCGCTGGCACGTTTAATGCGCCAACTCCTAAATTTTCTGTGCGTTCGTGGTGTGTTTGGGTGGGTACGATACGTCAGCCCTCGGAATCCGCCCGGCGAAAACATATCATTAAAGGGGTTCGTGACAACATTTATTATCTAACAAATTAAATAATATCACCACTGCAGCATCACGGGCTTGAGTCTTTTTTTTTTTTGTTCTCCGAACAAGTATATTGGTTTTTACCTGTGTATAAACCTTGCTCGAGCCTTTGATATCGCCCGCAGAAAATATCACCGGAATTTACGCGCTCGAGTCCGAAAAGATTACCATGGACATAGTACACAACGTTCAGGCGTTCGAGTCCGTAAACATTTGCACGTGCTTAGTGCAGAAAATGTGCAAACCTGTCGTCACGTACGGTGTGGTTATGGATCCCATGAAGTGGATAGGCTTCATTAAAAGGCGGCGTCTGCGTGGTGCAATGTAGTCTGACGTTTGAATGTATGCAACTGAAACAAGAAGAGAACATGCACAGAAAATTTTCATTGTTAACAGCACACATTTTCAGAACCA